>APFE030121673.1:728-47027 GCA_000404065.3 Pinus taeda | reverse complement strand
CACCTATGGTTTTGTGCATGATTTTCGCACATGTTTTTTGGACGCGATGGTTTTTGGTCCATGGTATTGGACATGATGGTTTTTCGTCCATGGTATTGGATGCTTCGGCATGTATAAATATGTATTGTAACATTGAAAGGAGCAAAATGAAAAATCAAGTTGGTAGTCCTAGTTTTGGGATCCAGGGGAAAATATATTTGTGTATGTGTTTTATGTGTTATGATCTTGCATTGTTTACTTTCTGTTTTTTAGAATTCGTATGCAGGTAATTTCTATACAGGGTTAAAACCTACATGGTAGCCTAAATCCCTAGTACTAGGGGGAGGACCTAAGGGGAGAAATTCTACAAAGAGGGGGACTAGGATGTTGTTAGAGGGATGGATGTAGAAGATTCACAGATAGGGAGATAAGAGCATGGAGGAGAGTGTAGATAGTAGAGAAGTGGAAAGAGAAAGCCATGCAGGCGACCAGAGGTAAACCAGATGAACTACACCAAGAAAGAAACATGTTGAAGAGTCCATAGGAGATATACATAAGGGAGGATAATAAGGCGAGATGGATAGTTATAGTAAGGATGACTAGAAGTCGAAAGGGTGATATGATCCTTCCCTCCCGAGTTGCGGTTAATGGGTTAGATGGCGATGGTCAGAGTAACCCCGAGGAAGACATGGAGGATGAGATGTGCTTTGTGATGAGAAGAATATTAAAGGATAATGTTGTGTCAGAAATAATTGAAGATCTAAACCTGAAAGGCTTAGGTAGCATCCCCCCTAATCTTCCCATGGTACTCTACAATAACCCTAGTAAATTTATTGTTAAGTTACTTCAGGCGATAATAGTGAATATAGTGCATGTTAAATATAGGACTAGTACTACTAATAATAGTGGAAATAATAGCAATATTAATATCAGATTACAAGGATGTCAACATCTGGGAACCCAAGGCTTTGTCCTTTTAGCTTGAACACAATGTAGTATGGTGGGATAATTTACAAGATACTTAGAATTCTCTGGCAGAGGGAATGAAGATGTAGAACAACATTGGTACCTATGTGAGGCTATATAGAGGGCTCATCAGATGCTTGACAATGTGAAGCTAATAGAGTTCCAGAAAAATCTCAGGGAATGAGCCCTACGGGTTTATAAAATGCATAGAGTTACACCAGAACCCGACTGTAGATCATATTAAGAGGAACTTTGTACAAGAGTTCAAGCACCCCTAGACGAATCAATAAGGGATGTTGGATTTGTGGGAGATCAAGCAGCGAGAGGGAGAAATTGCCTCGGTGCTAATGTATAGGTTTAAAGATGTAATCATTGAGCTCAAATACACTATCAATTTGAATCACCAAAGGGATTGGTTCATCAAAGCATTTCTACCCCTCACCCAGATGCCATTGACACAACACAATATCGAGACACTACAGGATGCTGTGGAGCAGGCGACCCACATAAAAGCTATGGTTGGATATATGTATGAGTATTTGGGTGGATCCATGTCACATGATCCCTCTATAATGGTTCTACAACACCTGATTTCTAGCTTAACAGAAAAGTTGAAATGTTTACAATAAACCCAACCTGCGAGACCAAACGTCTGGTGTACCAACTGCCTAGTGGAGGGTCATGTTGCAACAAACTGCCCAAGGTTGAGGGGCACAGGTGCTGCATTGGGGCCAGTGGGACTGTCGGGGAACCCACCCATGGTAGGGGTTGTGGCAATAGGATTGCAAGGTGCATTCATGAGCCAAAACTCACTAGAAGTGTGTAGGGTATATGGAAACTCACTGCGCTTATGCCCGATACTGAAGAAATATTCAAATGTCTCAAATAATAATTATTGTAAGTTATGCATGTCTACGACCCATCTCATAGACGAGTGTCGACCACTATATGTGTTGTCTTATCGGCTAGACCAGTCAACATTCAGGGTCAATGAAATTGATCGCGGGGGACAAGGAAGAGGAGGAACAAGAGGACATAGAACAGGGACCATGGGGCCTGTGCACTATAACTATGATTAGTATGGACATGTTGCTCAAGACTACTCCCTACTAAGAATACTATAGTAATCCTAATGTAGGGTAGACACCCATGCAATGAAGGATTTCCATGAGCTGATCACAAGGTGGGAAGAATAGACCAGTCAACGAGGGAAAACCTGATCAATGCGAAACCAAGGATTATTGAGATAGCTCCACTGTCAGACACAAACACAGTCACTAATGGCAGTAAGAAAATGGGGGCTAACTAGGCTGCTCTGGACCAGCCAACGATCATTTCTGTGGCTCTACCAAAGCGGTCATACAACCTTGGATAACAAAAGAAATACTACCAGGAGCCGGAAAAACTATTTAAAAATTTGACAAAGTCTTAGAAGGATAATATGCTTGACCTTTCAAAATTGATTGTTTCTTGACTGATTGAGGAATGGCTTAGGTATTTCCTACAAATTGTCGACAATGATCAGATGCTACAGGAGCTACATAAAAGTTTGAAAGAAGTCCTTTGGGAGGAGAAGACTAGAGAAGGGAATGTCTCAGTGAAATTTCTTAACAAACACATAAGTTGAGTCAGGAGAAATAAGAAGAGAATGGGTAGGGAGTTTAGGATTGATGAATAGGTCATGAGGTTCCAAATTAAAGATACTATGCTAAACCTAGGTTCTGACGTCAATATCCTACCAAGGAAGTTATGTGAAGCACTGGAAAAACCATAATTGAAGTTCTCAATAATCCAATTGCGAATGCCCAAACACTACTATATACATCCCATTAGAAAACTGGAGGATATAAAAGTAGATGTGGCGGGCGTGAAGACACACGTGGATTTTGAACTGATTGATATCATGGGAGACAAATATCCTTACCTGACACTATTAGGTATTGACTTGGCCTATGAAAAATATGTCATTATTGGGCTAAAGAAGGAGT
The DNA here is from genome assembly GCA_000404065.3 of Pinus taeda. Classification (NCBI taxonomy): domain Eukaryota; kingdom Viridiplantae; phylum Streptophyta; class Pinopsida; order Pinales; family Pinaceae; genus Pinus; species Pinus taeda. The sequence goes on along the minus strand of APFE030121673.1, from coordinate 44,094 downwards.
AGATGATCTTTGGAGTTGAAGGAGTATTATTCATCAAACCACTAGACCCATACCAGGGACCTAGACTCAAAGAACTAGTAAACGACTTAAATGACCCAGGGATGCTAGACCTGCTACTAGATGGCAATAGGAAAGTGAGAAGATTACATCAAACCCACATCAGAAGGATCAGTCAACTGAAGAAGTATACAGAGATTGAAGGTTGGCTTTGAGGTGGCATGGGATGCTTGGTAGCAAGGTGGATATGAATTTAATACCAGATGATGTTCTATGATATGCTGCATCAATTTGATCGGAACAAAGGTAAGAGATTTTCCCACTTTAAATGGAATAAGTTCAGTAGATGTATTTCTCAGTAAAGTTGAAACAACTATAAGGGAAAGCCACAAAATACCATTACTAAATGTTGCACTACAAACAACCCCATCATGCTAGTGTGGAGTACACCATAAGCACCTCTAGGACTAGGGAAGAATCAAGAGAGCCATGAGGGAAATATTTAAGTAGGCGAGGGATCACCCCCAAGAGATCGAAAAATGTAGGGGGAACTCAGATCCCTGACAACATATGGAGTACTGCACAAACAGATGGAATAGACAAAGTGTTCTGAAGGAATTAAGGCTACACATGTTCATACACACCTTAGGTACAGTCCCTCAAGTGTGGTACATACTAGAAGAGATATGAAGACAAAAGGGAAATTGGGATGCCCTGGCAACAAAATTTAGTAATAGTTTCTCATTTAAAGATAGTGATAGATGATTGGCAAAGGATTTGTATTCCATTAAAAGGATCCTCTTCACCCCAGGCTAATTATTAGAATGATGTATTGATGAGAGGTTTCTACAATACTTTTATAAGTCAGGATACCTAGAAGAGATGGCCTGCGAGAAGGTGAATGCAGATCCAGAGGAGGACGACCTAGAAGTTTTGAGGCACCTTATATTTCATGAGACTGAAGGGGAGAGGAATATCTAGGAAGGACCCATAATAGATGCTTCACACTTTCTCCCAATAAAGTTTCAGAAGTGTAAAATTAGCAGGAAGATTAAACCCAAGATGGCATCAATACGAGACTACTGAGATGAACACACGAAAAGTGAAATTTTTTATTTCTTATGGGAGTACGTGATCTGAATTTAAATAGGAATGCAACAAATTATAGATATAATGATGAATATAGAGATGCAATAGAAATAACACTTCATTTCATTAATATCAGGTACATAAATATGCTTACAAACATAATGGAAATAAGACTAGATTAGGTGATGGTAAACTATCTTTGAGAAAGGATGTGGCGGCTACATGCCTTTGAACTATGTTACAATGAGGCTTGAGGGCCTATTTATTATTGAGACACATTGGAAAACCACAAAAATGAAGAAACCTAACCCTAGGAGATGAAACACCAAACTGTGGGCCCTATTGGAGTAAATTGGTGCATCAACCTCTCATGGTCGTAACTCTGGCATAAAATGTCCATTTCACTCACATAATACCTCATTAGAAATATCCGTCTAAGGACTACATTTTCTGTTATAAGTTATTTTCCAAAAAATCATCATTTAGGGCCTCAAAATGACTCCAGAACTTCAGGACCCAAAAAACCGCCAAAAATAGTAAATTGTTCTAAAATTAAGGAAACTAAAAAACTGAAAGAAACAATGGGTAGGGTCAAAGTAGAATAGGTGGGTGACCACCAATATCCATCTGGATTAGTACAAGATTTTTTCCTAGGTTTAGCTGCATAGTTAAAAAAAATTAAGGGGGACATCGAGGAAATCAAGATCATATTGAAACCTGACACCAATCCAGTGAAGCACAGACCATATAGGGTTAACCCAAGAGTAAAGGAGAAGGTCAGGAAGGAAATATAAATAATGTTTGAATCAGGACTTATTTTCCCCTTCGATGAGATAGAATGGGTCAACCTAATAGTAATACAGAATAAGAAAGATGCCATAGAGATAAGGGTTTGCGTAGACTATCAGAGCGTTAACAACGCTCGCGTGTGTGAAAAATTCCCCAAACCCTTTGGTGATGAGGTCCTAGACAATGTTGCAGGGAATCAAGCATACTCCTTCAAAGACAAATTTTCATGGTACCATCAAGTTAAAATAGCTAAAGAGGACAAGTAGAAGAAAAATTTCACGATAGAGTGGGGGTCGTATGCTTACCACGTGCTGCCTCAAGAATGCACCTACCATATTCTCTTGGATTGTCATCGCTACATTCAGAGATTACATTCATAGATTCCTAGAGGTATACATGGATTACTCGATAGTATATATCCTGTTGAAGAAGCACAAAAGCCTCTGGGTAATGTTTGATCATTACTAGAAATTATAGATCTCCTTGAACCTGAAGAGGTGTATATTCACAGTTCCATTCAGCACACTGCTAGGCCACATTGTATGCAAGGATGGAGACTGCGTGCACCCTACTAAGGTTGAGGCAATTATAAACATGGACACATCGATGAATGTGAATAAGTTACAATCAATGTTGGGCCACATAGGGTACTATCATCGATTCATCTGTAACTACACTTCCATCACCGCCCCAGTGGAAAATTTGCTCAGGAAAGTGGAAGCATTCACCTAGTCAGAAGATGCTCAAGCCGCATTAAATATACTAAATGAGAAGCTAGCAAGTGCTCCAATTTTAATATATCCTAATTGGAATAAGAAGTTCTATGTACATATAGATGCATATGGCATTAATCGCGGGGCAGTGATGGTGCAACTAGGAGAGGGGAACTTGCACCATCACATCTAATTTTCCAGCAGGAAGTTGTCCACTGTAGAGAAAAACTACACCACGACTGAAAGAGAAGAATTAGCCATGGTGTATTCATTACAAAAGTTTAGGCACTACTTGCTGGGGGCCCCCGTTCAAGTTATTGATAGATCACTCAACATTGAAATACCTAGTCAACAAGTTGGTATTAGAAGGGACAATATATGGATGGCTTCTACTATTCTAGGAGTTCACATTCGAGGTAATCACCAAACTGGGTCAATTAAATGTCAGGCTTGATCACCTATCTAGATTGGAATTGAGCGAAAGTGGGGGCTCCTTAGATGATAAATTACTCGATGTCAATCAATTCAGAGTGGAAGCAATGCCCGAATACTTATAAGAGATTACAACATTCCTGGCCACTGGCAAATGTCCAGAAGAGTACAAAATGATGTAAAGGATATACATGGTCATGTGAGTAGCTGTTGATCAGCTTATCACACGACACTTGTACAATTTTGCATTGGATTAGGTGTTGCGGCGATGTGTGCTTGAGCACGAGTGCCAGGAAGTTTTATGGGACTATCACTCTAGAGTCACATGTGACCACTTAGGGGGGAAGGAAACCGCAAGTAATGTTCTGCAAGCAAGGCTATTGTGGAAAATAGTATATAAGGACACTAAGGAATATGCTCAAGGATCGATGTATGTGAGAGGGTTGGGAAACCATCACATCTCGAAGAACTCCTGCTACAACCCGTATGAGCTTTGTAGATCTTTGAAAAGTGGCCAATTGATTTCATCGATCTGATTAATCTGCCGACATGTCACACCTAGGCAAGGTAAATCATCATAGCGACCGAGTATCTCACGAGATGGTCTAAGGCAGCATTAGTGAAAGAATCTACAGTGGACACTGCCACAAGATCCATTTTTTGAAGTATCATCTTAAGGTTTGGGTGCCCAAGAAGCCTAACAAGTGACTAAGGAACTCATTTCATTAATGAAACAATTGCTTCTCTATTGTAGAACTTCCTAATACAACAATACAACAATAGCCCATATAATCCACAAGCTAATGGAATAGTAGAGGCATTTAACAAGATACCTGAGAAGGGCTTAACCGAGGTTTTCTCGACAAAACGAGATAATTGGGATGGAGTTCCAGCCACACTCTCGACGTACCACACAATAGTCAAGAGATTACACAAGAAGATGCCATTCTAGTTGGTATATGGACAAGAAACCATTGTGCCTACAGAATTCACAATCCCTAGCATCTTCATCGCCCAAGCAACAAGGATGACAGAAGATGAGTCACTACATAAGAGACTAGAGGAACTATTAGAAATCGATGAGGTCAAGTTCTTAGCAGTCTTTCATGAAACAGCTGAGTAACTAAGGTAGAAAGCATGACGCGATGGACACATCAAGAAGAAATCCTTCATGATTAGGGGGAAGGGTCTTTTATATGACAACAAGTTCCAAAACTTTCCGTGCAAGCTACAAATGCACTGATTAGGACCTTTCTTAGTTGTGAAGATCAGGAGTCATGAGCAGTGAAGCTTGTGCAACTAGACGGGATACTACTTCCAAGGCAGGTGAAGGGTGCATGTCTGTAACCCTTCCACCAACCAAATATTCATATTTGACAATGATGAAGTCTCTATAAAGAGACTGTAGGTAGAGTTAGGAGACTGGGTAGGAGTCGATCAATCAATTCATTAGTTAGTTTATTTCCAATAAAACAGACCTAGAGTTTCAATTTTAGTTGTGACTTCCATGTCACGACACCACAACTAATTGTGGTCAGGAGAAGGTCAGTCACTCGTATGAAGTGTATTTTCCATAATAATTGGGAAATAATATTGTTGTCAGACCAAATTTCTGTAGGATCTTTCTCATTATAGAAAAAATTAAATCCTAAACATCTTCCATTACGCTAACATTATTACCCATCCGCTCCATCTTGTCTTTTCACAAAATATGTCATCCAAGTTAGGGAAATATCAACCGACAATTGGTTAACATGTTGGAGTCTACATAGGGAAAATTTACGTAGTAATTAGTTAGGAAGTCTAGTTAGAAACTTCATGTCAAAATTGGTCTACTTAATTTGCATGGAGATGTTGAAGTTCTTAGAATTTCAAGTTCACGTGGTAGAATAGTTTGAGTCATAGTCTCATCCTCAGCACTATCGCCCAAGTTTTCGTTTTCAACCTTAAGTGATTACAGTTTATTATCATCTCTACAAGATTATGAAGCCAATAATTTCAATTCCTGAAGACGGGGTGGACACAAGAATTATAGTCACAGAGCTGATGTATGCAAAACATGACAAGGCCATCCCAATGGACAATGACCTATCGGATTGTTTCCAATTTCGAACATTGAAGCGGTAAGTGTACACAGATACAATTACAAAAGAATATGGGCCAAAGGTTGCTAGAGAAAAGGGAGAATTAAGGGGAATTCATTGATCAATGCTGATAAACTTGAGAAGCTTTCCCGTGTTTGGCATGACTTTGGCTACAATGCGTTTTTGCATGGAATTTTTAATCAGTAGGATGCAGGGGGTGCTTTGGCTAGAAAGAGAATACCCAATTCATGTAGATGGCATTCACCCCTTATGAGGTTATCCGCCATAGGAAATGTAGTCTCAACGAAATTTTAGACAACTTCAAAGTGAGAAAAGGAGGGAGATAATGAATATTATAGGAGATACGACACCAAGCGAGGGGGGGAGGGAGAAAAGATTGAGTTGATCAATAAAGACCACATTATATTTTCTTGCTATATCATCATCGGGAAGGTGATGCAGAAATTTTCAAGAAATGAGTGTACTAATGGACACCATTTTAGTTGCGGAGAACTGCATAGAAGGGGAATCACTAGATCAGTTTGCATTCTTGATGAATGAACTGTTTGAGGCATGCGAGGATGTGTACAAAGGAAGCACTAATTTTATTTTCAGCTATCTGATCATGACTCTAGCAATGTGGGAGTGGTACCCTCTACCAAGAAGGGACTTGGAACAGATCTCTAAAGACCAACCTTATGCTCTTAGATACATACCATGATGAGCATCAGGGGACCCCAGTAATAAAGAAATCAATGAAGAAGCCTTCTGTGAGTCGTATGTTAAAATGGTAGTGGTCATAAGGGCCACTGAAAGGATTCCCAGGGAACTTCTTAATGAATACTCAGAGGTGATTGTGTTTGGGGTGAAAATGAAAACACTTTACTCAAGCCACATTATGTCCATATAGTCACCTTCCAAATGTGGCAATAAAAAACCGCATTAACAACTGGAGCATTCCATACAAAAGTTGGGTCATGGCGAGGAGTTTCTTGTGAGAAAAAAGAAGGCATATACAAATAATTTTTCAGGGGAATGGTAGCACAACCATTGATAGAAGATGCAACCTTCGACACCATAAAGTGGTCAGCAGAGTAGGAATTGCAACCAATGGTCACCCAAATGAAGAAAAATATGGGTTCCATTAAGTGGACCATTGCAAGCTTCACTGGTTCATGAGGTGAGGCCTCTCAGTATGTTGAGTTGCAAGGATTTTCACAACATAATATGATAATCACTACACCCCTAGTTATTGTTATCCCTCCTATAAGGCCTCACTGACAATATAAGCCATCAATTTCTAAGCCTAGGTAGCTAAAAATCACGAAGTGCCCCAATGCAAAGAAGTAAAAATCCATTCTCGTCGTGACTGTAGTTGACCTCACCGACAAGGGACCCTAGACTACCATGACCTCCCTCATTGTCTAAGAAACCCCACCTTCTACATCTATTGTCTCAACTTGCTCGTAATATCCATCCCACATATGGACTCAACCTCGACAACATTGTCACACCCCATTTCCTCCAGTACTCGAATAGGCACTTAAGGTATGGAGATCCATTGAGTCAGTAGTCGGCCACGAGACTCCCTGGGGGAGAAAGCAACACCATGTCAATGATATCACTATTATTGGGGTCGGTACCACTATTGAACGAAGTTCCTATCACCTTACACCCACTGCTTACAATGAATGAACTGCTCCAGACTGCATTGTCTTTAAATTTTGTTGTTGTTCCTCAACCACTTATTATTCCTCCAACAAATCAATTTGTAGAACCCTCGGAACAAGCAACCTCACTCCAACGCTACTCTGATAAGTCTGATGCTAGTGGCCAACTGTCGCAGAGAAGATTACCGCACCCCTGCACTATGTAGCTAGAAAATCTTCACAATTAGTCCCCTACACAGTTGTTTGAATTCATTCATCAGGCAACACAATAGAGGAAGAATATTCATAGTGAACTTGCTTCCTAACATGAGCAGTAGAAGTAGAAAATCATATCTCTCACAGCTGAGAGAGAACAAGTGCGTCAGAGAAATCAAGAGCTGTATACACAGGTTGAACAAGTAACATCATGGTTTCAATCACTCTATTCCACCATTGTTGAGGTATTTATCGAAGCCCCAGAGGAATATTTTCTGTTCACCTTGGACGAATGTTGCGGCCATATTCAAGTAGGATGTAGTAGGGTCCTTGCTGCTATGAAAACGACTCTGTTTGATCCATCCATGATACAGGTGGATATTGGTGGCCACCTACCAAGTCCACTTAGACCCCCACCATTGTTTCTTTCAGCTTTTTAGTTTCCTTAATTGTAGCAAAATTTACTATTTTTGGTAGTTTTTCGGGTCCTGAACTTCAGGAGCTGTTTTGAGGCCCTAAACAATGTTTTTTGGGAAACCTGGGAGCAACATGCATCTATGGACCCATGTTTCTCTTACCAAAGTTATGGTTCTCAGATAGATCTTTCTAACGAGATACTATGTGCATCAAACAGAGATTGTATGCCAAAGTTATGACCCCGGAAAGTTGATGTATCAATTTACCCAAACATGGCCCATAGTTTGGTGTTTCATCTTCTAGGGTTAGGTTTTTGGATGTTTAGGGTTTTCCATTGTTTTCTCAACAATAAATAGGCCTTGGAGCCTCATTGTAACACAGTTCAAAGGCATGTAGCTGCCACATCTCTTCTCAGAGATAAGCTACCATCACCCTAGCTAGTTTATTTCCATTTCTATTTGTAAGCATATTTCAGTATTTTACACTAATGAAATGAAGTATTATTTCCACTGCATCTTTGTGTATATGTTTATCTCTATATTTTGTTGGGTTCTTATTTAAATCTAGATCAGTGGTATGAGAGTGGTCTGCTTTTTCTCTGTTTTTCTTTGCATGTCCCCAACAAGGTCGAGATATAAGGAGTTAGGGCTTGAACTGGTTGAATCTTTGCAAGACCAGCCTTGCAAATCCTGACAACCTCCCATGGCAGATGAAAATAAAGATGAGGGAGTAGGAGATCCTATCAAAATATTGCTTGAAGAAACACTCAAGCGACAAAGGAATGCGATGATGGACAGCTTTGCGCAGATCCTTTAGTGGCTACCCAAAGGCAACACATCAGCTTCCAACAGCTACTCTGGAAACACTACACTATTTAAGGTACAAGTTAATTTTGAAATCCCCATCTTCGAGGGTCAAATAGATGCAGATGTCATAGATAAATGGTTAAATTTGCTAGATGGGTGTTTTTCTGTTCATGAATTTTCGAGTAGGGAAAAGATTGTTTTCACTCTTCTCAAAGTAGACCCCCATGTCAAGGATTGGTGGGAAACCTACTATGAGCAAAAGAATGAAGTTATGGGCTCACTATTTTCATTTGCACCCACTTGGTATTCATTCTGGGATACCATCAAGAAGTAAGGCCTCTATACCCCACTGCGTACCCCTAGTCGACCTTGGGAATCCATCTCCATGGATTACATGTTAGGCCTCCCTTCCATAAGCATGGAAATGACTGTGTTTTTGTGGTCATTGACAGGTTCTCGAAGATGGCCATTATGGATGCTTCTAAGAATAATATCATAGCAGAAGCCACTGCTAAACACTTCTTTGAATGAGTGTGGGTACACTTCGGGATCCCACAATCTATCATCTTCGATTGGGATAGCAGGTTCCTCAGTACATTTTGGTCCAGTTTCTAGTCAATGGTCAACACCAAAATCACTAAGTCCACAACCTTCCATCCTCAAACTGATGGCCAGATAGAGGTTGTCAACAATATGATCGTACACATTCTGCATATGTCCAACTCAAAGCATCCACGCACAGGGGATGAGAGCAACTAGCCTCTCCACAACTCGACTGGCCACAACCCTTTTCAGGTGGGCTTGGGATTCCAGTCACTATGTCCCATTGATGTGGCCATACCATTTGCAGCTACTCACACAGACTCGGCTCATGTCCAGTCTGAAACAGATAAGGCAAACAACTTCATTGAGCACGTCCAACATATTCACCAGTAGATCCATGACATTCTGGAGAAATAAAATGCCAAGTACAAGCATCAACATGATTAACATCGAGTGCCACACAAGTTTCAAGTGGGCAACAAAGTTTGGTTGCATTTACAAAAGGAATGCCTTACTAGAGCCTATCAAAAACTCAAACCACTCCGATATGGTCCTTACACCATTACCAACGCTGTGGGAGATAATGCATTAGAGCTCAGCATTCCCTCATTCGTTGGCCTACACCCAATGTTCAATGTGGACTACCTTCGACCACAATTTCTACCATTACTAGACAAATCCGATATTGCAGAACAACTCACACCCACAGAGTTAAATCCAAATTGCATGGAACAAGCTGCAAGTGATCGAATCAAGGATACACAGATCAAGCACACTCATCAACAGAATATCTAACTGTATCGAGTTGTCAAAGCTGGCCAACTCCTTCACCAGGGCAAGTGGCTCACCAGGGACCAAGTTCAGCAGAAGTTTCCTCATCTCATGGAGGAACTCAATGCAATATGGACCATTTCCTCCTAAGGGGGGAGGAATTATCTAGGTGGATATTGTTGGCCACCTGCCAAGTCCACTTGGACCCCCACCATTGTTTCTTTTAGCTTTTCAGTTTCCTTAATTGTAGCACAGTTTACTATTTTTAGCAGTTTTTCAGGTCCTGAACTTCCAGAGCCGTTTTGGGGCCCTAAACGATGTTTCTTGGGAAAATTGGGAGCAACATGGGTCCATGGACCGATGTTGCGCTTCCCAAAGTTGTAGTTCTCAGATAGATCTTTCTAACGAGATACTGTGCACATCAAACAGAGATCGTATGCCAAAGTTACAACCCCAGGAAGTTGATGTGCCAATTTACCCAAACGGGGCCCACAGTTTAGCGTTTCATCTTTTAGGGTTAGGTTTTTGGATGTTTAGGGTTTTCCATTATTTATAAACAATAAATAGGCCTTCAAGCCTCACTGTAACATAGTTCAGATCATGTAGACGCCACATCTCTTCTTAGAGATAAGCTACCATTGCCCTAGCTGGTTTATTTCCATTTCTATTTGTAAGCATATTTCAGTATTTTACATCAATGAAATGAAGTATTATTTCCACTGCATCTTTGTGTATATGGTTATCTCTATATTTTGTTGCATTCCTATTTAAATCCGGATCAATCCACTAGCTACATTCCCGAGAACAAGAAAAATATCACTAAAGCAGACACCCTAAAATCCTCTATTGCTGATGACCTGGCTGAGGTATGCATTCTAATGGATCAAGTCCATTACTGGTTAGGTAGTGTGGCCATGAAAAATCAACCAATATACCCACTTCTACAATGAATTCAATAGCTCCTCATTAACAACTGGAACTTCAAAGACAAATATCAGCAGAAGAGGATTGACACAAAGGTTGCCTCTCTAGAGGCCTGGGTTGAACAAATTGAGGATGAGTTACAAAAAAAATATGAAGAATATCTCGGATCTCAAGCCACAGGTTGATTCCCATGTCAATTCTCTACATGAACTTTCTGATGAAATGGAGGAGCATTGAATCTCTCTAATGAACAAACAACTTGACTAACCATACTCCAACACATCTTCAGAATTCTGCAAGCAAGAGAACACAATTGGCATCCCCTCACAAGTAGTCCTCAATGAGTACACTTGATTCCTCCAAGAAATTTTTATTGTAGTGCCAAAGTTGGGGCCTTCATTTGGAAAAGAAGGATAGTAAGAAGCAATATCATCACAACAAGAAGCATGACCAACATTGCAAGAAGAAGCAATAGTAGAGGCACCAACATAAACATCAACATTGTTGACAACAATCATGCAAGCATCACCCAGGGTTGATTGACTCACAGAGGAGTCAATGAACTGTGCTCAAGGCCTATTGGGACCTTTGTTTTTGGTTTTTGCAGAAACAAAAGCCATGGATAGGTAGTGGGGACGATCATTGGGTTGTAGAGCTAACATCCAAAGGGGGGAACAATAAGCATAAGTGAAATTCCAGTTGCGGGAAGGTGGTAGAGAAGAGCAAGAGCAACTGAGTGATGGGAGAGGAAAGGTTGCCAAGGATAAAGTCAATTGAGCAGAAGGTAAGTGGGACTAGAGGTCTGAGCACAGGGTAAAATATGAAAGGAAGAAGGGAGGGTGAGAAATGCTTTGTTATTGATTAGTTGAGTGAGTCAAGGATCGGAGGAGCCTTCCTGAGTTGCAGAAATGTGTGAATGTTAGGTCACTATACTACTAGTGTAAACCCTTATTATTATTAGTGCAACCCCCTTATTATATTTTTGTGCCCATGTTGTCCCCATATTGTTATTGTTATGCTCCATAGAAGCCCACTATTGTGATTATTGTGCCCTTACATTATTATTGTTATGTCGGCTCTGATTAGATTATGACCCCTTAGACTCCTATATATAGAAATGAAGTCTTTTCATTTGTATCATCTAAGAATTGTTCATTTATGTAATGTAAAGGAGGTTACCCCCTCGAAGAGGCTCATTTCTAAGGTGTTGATATATCTTTTCTATCTTTTTTTGAGTTGGTTTCATAACCTTTGGTCTCAGAGCTTTGGATTCTAGGGTTTCACTACTCCAAACTGGTCATCATGGAAGTTTCTCTACAGCTTGGTTTTTACGATGTTTCAGAAGCTAAAAAAGAAACCCATTTGACAAGAAATCATGCTGCACCTCGGTTCCAAATTTCAGGTCTTGTCTCACTATATTTTCAGAGATATGATCTAAGGAAGTTAGGGTTTTTGGAAGCTCCATAATTTCATCTAAAACAGCTCATCGTGTAATTTTCGCTATAATGTTTTCGCTTCGCAGTTTGAGAAGCTAAAACTAAAACCCATTTAAGAATAAATTGCTCTAAACCTCGAATCTAAATTTCAGATCTTGGCTTGCTATATTTTCAGACATATCACCTGAGGAAATTAGGGTTTTTGCAGACTGTCGAATTACATCCTAAATAGGTGACATTGGGAAAACCGTCATAACTTTCTCTCTTAGCATTAGATTTAAATTTTGTAAGAAGTTGCAGAAAGAGTACTTCCTGTAGTTTTCTATATATCAATTTCAGGTACTAAGGTAGAAATAGCGAGATGTGGAACATCGTACAAGTTTGTTGTACTGAACTAGTATAAAATAAGGTCACCATGGGAGATTTGGCATAACTCTCTCTTGGATAATCAAATTTTGATCAGACTTGCAGGGTTAGAAAGAGAACTCAGAGAGCTACCGTAGAAGAAATTTAAGAATTTCGAAATCTGAAATTACAAAGTTACATTCATTTCAAGGTCAAGCTCCTAAAATCAAGAAAAGTCGAGATGAGGAAGTTTGATGGCAAGGATCCAGTAAATTGGATACTATACATGGAGAAATATTTTTATATACATGGTGTACCACTATTACAAAAGGTATGTATTGCATCTTCATATTTAGAATAAGATCAATTTGTATGGTATAAAGGGCTTTGTTTTCATAAACCACTTGTTACGTGGTCAATTTTCACGGAGGAAATTATAGCACATTATGAGGGTACAAAGAGCAACAGCTTCTTTAGAGAAACACCACAACAATTCGAAGAAAAAAGAGAAAAATGGCTTTGTTACAAAGTGGATAGAAAAATTATGGCAACAAGGAAGTCTACCCCTCACAACTATAAAGATGAAAGTGTTGTTTCTCCTATCCTTCCACAACCTACAAGGGTTACACCACAACAATTAAAAGGAAAAAGAGAAAAAGGGCTTTGTTACAATTGTGATAAAAAATACATTAAAGGTCATAACTCTGTTGAGAAGAAATTATTTTACATTGATTGTAGAGAGGAGGAAGAAAAGGATCAATAAACGTCAAAAGAAGAGTATATACACCAGGAACCAAGCCCAGAGAAAGAAGAAATGAATCTGACCACATCTTGTAAAGCATTGGAAATAATTACAATTCCTCAAACTCTTAAGATAGAAGGACATATCGGGAAGAAAAAGATTCAAGAAGTGAAAGACCACATCAAGAAAGAAGAAATGAATCTGACCATATCTTGTAATGCAATGGTCAGAATTACTACTCCTCAAACTATCAAGATAGAAGGACATATCAAGAAGAAAAATGTTCAAGAAGTGAAAGATCACATAGAGCATCAAGAAATGAATTTGACCATATCTTGTAATGCATTGGAAGAAATTACCACTCCTCAAACTCTCAATATAGAAGGACATATAAAGAAGAAAAAGATTCAAGTAGTGAAAGATCAAATCGAGCATCAACAACAAGTTCTCCAACTTTTAAAGGATAACACCACTTTGGTGCAAAATCGAATGAAACAAGAGGCAGATCAACATCTCAATGAAAAAAGTTTTGATGTAGGCGATTGTGTATTTTTATGGTTACATAAATACAAACAAATGTCCCTCAAGAAAGCTATTTATGAGAAGGAAATGTTGGCAATAGTACATGCACTTAAGAAATGGCAACCTTACCTAATGGGAAGACACTTCAAGGAAAAAACGGATCATGATAGTATTAAATACTTTTTAGAACAAAGATTATCTTATGAAGAGAAACAAAAATGGGTCACAAAGACGTTGGGTTATGACTTTGAAATCATCTACAAAAAAGGGAAGAAAAATTTTGTGGCAAATGCACTCTCAAGAAAGGATGAGGATGTGGAAGCATTGTTGTGCACCATTTCTATTATCCAACCAAATTGCATAAAAAAAACATGGTATGAATAGAAGAAGGATGAATAAGTGTGGTCACTCATTCAAAAGTTGCAGAAGATTGCAATTCAAACAATATTGCTAGAACTTGACGAGGAATGAGAAATCATATTGGAGCCTAGAGCAGTCACAGAAACAAGAACTTCATAGCTATGAAATCGATCAATTTCAGACTATCTCATCAAGTGGAAGAACTTACCAGCTGAAGATTCCACATGGGAGGACAAAAATTTTATACAGGAGCATCAAGAACTACTCAAGTGTTGAGGACAACACTTTTTGATGGAGAGGGGCATGTTCGGTCCCTATACTACTAGTGTAACCCCTTATTGTTATTAGTACAACCCCCTTATTATATTTTTATTATTGTACCCTTACATTATTATTGTTATGTCAGCTCTGATTATATTATGACCCCTTAGAATCCTATATATAGAAAGGAAGCCTTTTCATTTGTATCATCTAAGAATTGTTCATTTATGTAATGTAAAGGAGGTTTACCCCTCAAAGAGGCATATTTCTAAGGCATTGATCTATCTTTCCTATATTTTTTTGAGTTGGTTTCATAACAATGAATCATTCCCGACCCTGTTTATGTCTGCTCCTGTGGGTTATGTTACTTATGTTAGTGATGATCAAGCTTCGAGCCTCTTGTAATACCTTATGTATTTCCTTATGTTAAGCTTAATGAAAGAGATAGTTTGGATCAACAATGTGTTCTTGAGTTTTGTGTTGGTTCTTTAAAATTTTTGAATGTATGTTGATAGGTGGTATGGTTGCGTAAGAGGATATGAGTAGAACAATATGATTGGATTGATGTGGATGATTGATTGTTATGAGTCAATATCGTCTACTCGTTGTGATTCCCTTAGTGCCTCATTCTACCCCTTCTAACTTCAGTCATTGCACGCCTCGAGTGAGACTCCTTACCCTCTCTAGCTAAGGAGAAAATACTAGCGTTGCTCTAGACTACAGTGTAGCCTTGTTGGCCGCTTGTGCCTCAACCTAGGGTCTCTGCATTTTTCCTAATTTCATGCCAAAAAAAATGATAAGGCTTCATTATTTTGTCTACACTTGATCATATGAGTCCAATTTATCACTCTTTTCTCCTCCTTATATATATCCATGACATTCGTAATCAAATCCATTAATTGGTCAACATGAGCATACAAGAAGAGGTATACCATGAAGGAAGGAAACCTAAAGCACCGAGAAATATTGAAGTTGAGAATTTGTAGATCAATGGAATGTTCCTAAGAGGTTGGGATATCCAACACAATTCTAGATTACATCACTAAATGGAAAATCCCTAAGGGTTATCAATTTATCACTATGGGATTATCTCTTCCTGAAATTCCCATAATTACAAGTAAGACTGACCTCATACTTTTAGAAAAACAAACTATGGGAAATTATGTAGAATCTTATGGAAGAACTGCATTTGGAGGAAACATTAAGTTATATAATTTACTTATATCCTCTATTGATAGGGTTTAGTAGACAAACATATGAGTTTCATCAGAAAATGTAGTGTAATTATCAGATTGGGCAAAATCCAGGGCTTGCCAAATCAACAAGGAAGACACGTGCAAAATTATTTCACTAATAGAATTCATTACATAGCATCTCTGTGGGTATAAAGATGAGGTTAACCGACTAGTGAATTATGGGAAAAAGTAAGTTTGAGGAATAATTGTAGTGAATAAGCTTGATTTAACTATTCTTGAGGAAATTTCCAACTCAACCCGACTTGCTATAATGTTTTTTTGGACTTCCACTAAGCTTAATCGAGAAAAATGGTTGATAATATAATATTTTATGTCCATTAGGCATATCTGGGAGGAAGAACATGATAAAGTGTGTATTTTTGTTATTTTCAAATTTACTATAAGAACCACGAGGTAGTTTAAGACTATAAATACTTGGTATTTCGAAATCAGCTTGATAACAAAGTGAATTGCTGACGTTCGTCAAGAGCAGAAGTTGGAATAAAATGTTGGGTCCCCATAATACTAGTGATTACCCCATTACTATTGTAGTTGTACCCCTTATTAATATTGTTGTGCCCCTATTGTGCCCATATTGTTACTATTATGCCCCATAGAAGCCCACTATTGTTATTATTGTGCCCTTACATTATTATTGTTATGTAGGCTCTTATTATCTTATGACCCCTTAGACTCTTATATATAGAAAGGAGGGCTTTTCATTTATATCATCAAAGAATTGTTCATTTATGTAATGTAAAGGAGGTTGCCCCCTCGAAGAGGCTAAATTCTAAGGCATTGATCTATCTTTTCTATCTTTTCTTGAGTTGGTTTTAATAACAGATTCATTACAATGCAGAAGTATCTCCTCTATTGGTTGGTTTCACTAATTCCGATTGGGCTGGTGACCATGATGATTGAAAGTCTACTGCAGGTTATGTCTTCACTCTTGGTTCTGGACCTATTACATGGGCTTGCAAGAAACAAAGTGTCATTTCTCTTTCTTCAACAGAAGCAGTGTATCATGGCACCGTAGAAGCTAGTAAGGAAGCCTTGTGGCTTCGTCAGATCCTATCAGAGTTTGACTTTCAGCAGTAGCATCCGACTACACTTTGGTGTGATAATCAAAATGTCATTCAACTATGTAAAGATTCAGTCTAACATCAACGCAACAAACACATTGAACTACACATGCACTTCATCAGAAAGTGCAATCATGACCATGTTCTTGAAGTGCAATATTGTTCAACCGATGACTAAGTTGCAGACATCTTTATATTAGCATTATGATATAGGTATGACACAAGTGTTGTCCTTGATGGCAACTCTCTCAGATGAAAGATCACAGTATAGCAGGTAAACAGCAAGAATGAAGAAAGAAAGGTATACGTAGGTTCACTATATACCAAGACGTGTATACACGCAGGTTCACTTTATACAAAGTCGTGTATACAAAAAGGTATACGCAGGTTCACTATATACCAAGTCGCATATACACGCAGGTTTACTATATACAAAGGCATGTATATCGTACACACGCACTTTCACGAAAGGAAAGGTGCATACATGTTGGAAAACTTAGTTTTGGTCTGTGGTATTTGGTCCATGGTATTTTGGTATTGGTCCATGGTATTTGGTTTGAGATATTGAACCTAGGTATTGGGTCCAAGGTATTGGTCCTACATGGTTTTGGACCATGGTATTGAGAGAGGCCTAAACCTATATAAGGAGAAGAAGATCATTAGGCCAAAGTACAAGTGTGCAAGTGATGAATATCTAATGAAGTGTAGATCTAGGATGTAGGTTATGGGTATGTGATGCTTTGTTAAGGATGCACGTATGTGGCGAATGAAGGTTGATGGACCGGGATCATGAAGACTAAAATGCATTATCATTATATGGTATGATCATGAATAGTTCAGATCTGAATACTGACGCATGTCTTATCCTTTATATCTGATGATCTTGGTATATCTAAAGTAGAAAATTGCAGCGAAGGTATAAGTAATTATTTTCAAATCCGTACGATGGTTCCCTTTGGGGAAAGCGCGTATACACGTTGGTTCGACACAGCCAAGTAGTGTATACATTATGAGATTTGATATTTGAGGTTGTTGTTGGTTCTTGTGGTTGTTGCAAGGTTCTGGGTTCTGCTATGTGTTCTGGTGACTGTGTTTTGATAACAGGGTTTTAGTGATTTAGTGTTGGGTGATTTAGAGATTGATGATGCAGATATAGTTGATGGTTGTATTGCAATGGTGATTAATTTTGTGCTTTGATGTTATTGATGGATCCAGTATGAGAATTTATGAAACATGGTCCCTGGAAGAAAAGAGAAGGTTGTAGCCTTCTGTAGGTTGGCTCCTACGTACTAGTAAATATATCGGCTAGTACAAGAACTAGGGTTTGTAGCTCCCTTCCAGTAGAAGCTGGAGAATGAGAGAAGGTTGTAGCCTTCTACAGGTGGGTGCCTGCGTACTGGTATGAGCCTGCACTAGTACAAGATTGTAAACAGGTTTTTCTTATCTTAAAGAAAACAGTAGAAGGTGGTTTTGTCCTGCATTAGGTTTCCACCTTATATCATGGTGTTCATGTGTGTCTCTTATGTGTGATGATCTGTTGTGTTTTTACTGCACCTCATTATTGTAAATATGGTTAATGATGTTCTGATGTACTGATTAAAGATCAACATATGATGAATTAACTTAATCATAAGTTTGCTAGATATACGCTAGTTGCATTAAACACAGTTGCGTGGACACGCGAGTTCCCTTAACTGAAGTAGTGTATATGAATATGATTATGGAAATGAAAAGGTTATTGATTTGTTAATACTGATTCCCCCCCCCCCCCCCGCCCCTCTCAGTATTATTTCCAACAATTCGTATCAGAGCAGATCCTTCATAAGAAGCTTGATCGCTTAAGGAAGATCCATCATCATGAGTAATCAAGAAAGAGAGGGATCCATCAGACCACCAGTCTTCAATGGGAGCAATTTTGTTTACTGGAAGATAAGAACCACAGCCTATCTACAATCACTTGGAATGGATATTTGGGAAATCGTGGAAGGAGGATATACATTTCCATCAGCAATTCCTACAGATACAGCAGGTAGAAAGCAATATGAAATCAATGCCAAAGTTGTTACTATCTTATTGGCAAGTTTATCAAAATCAGAGTTTCTCAAGGTCATGCAGCTCAAATCAGCCAAAGAAATCTGGGACAAAATCATTCTAAGCTACGAAGGAGACACTTAGGTAAAACATGCTAAGCTTCAAACTCTCAAAATTCAGTATGAAACTCTTAAGATGCATAGTGATGAAAGCATAGCTAATTACTTCCTAGGTATAGATGAGATTGTCAATTATATGAAGAATCTGGGTGAAGAAATTAAGGAAGTTGTCTTAGTTAAGAAAGTTTTGAGATACTTGTCTGCTACATTTGAACCCAAATTGTCTGCCACAGAAGAAAAGCAGGATCTGCAAAATATCACTATGACGCAACTTCACAGAATCTTAACTGCTTTTGAAATGAGAAAAGGAGGACCATCATACATGGGAGAAGCCGCATTTAAAGTATCAAAAAAGAGAAAAGAAAAACTCAATGAATCGAGATACATTTCAAAAGAAGAATATGAGGTAAATTTTGTCAAGAATCTTCAACGGGGATCTGGAAGGTTCAAAGGTAAGCTACCTTTCAAATGTTTTTCTTGTGCTAGAGTTGGTCATTACGCTGCTAGATGCCCTCATAACAAAGGAA
Organism: Pinus taeda; assembly: GCA_000404065.3. Lineage (NCBI taxonomy): Eukaryota > Viridiplantae > Streptophyta > Pinopsida > Pinales > Pinaceae > Pinus > Pinus taeda. The sequence goes on along the minus strand of APFE030121673.1, from coordinate 25,004 downwards.
AGATGTCTGAAGAAGGTAATAGAAGTTATTATACTCATGATAATAGTGATGACTCATCCGATAGTGATGAAGATAATCAAGAAATTAAACTTCTCATGGCATATGAAAATAATGACGTAGAAAAAGAAGAAGTTACCAGATTAAAAGTTCAGCTGGAAACAGTGACCAAAGTAAGGGAGCAGCTGCAGAATGTAGTAAAAGATCAGAGCATAACAATCCAGAGACTTGAATCTAAAATCCTCTCTCCAAAAGAAGATCTTGAAGAATCAAATATGCAGAATGAAGAAGCTCTTGAAGAACAAGAACATGAAGTGCTCGAATTAAGGCAACAAGTGGAAGAAGAAAGAAAAGCTGAAGAAAACATAAAGAAGCAATATCTGGAAAAGGAAGAACAACATCAGGTTGAGGTAAATATCTTAAAAGGTAAATTAGAAGAAAAGGATAAATTGTTACGATTTCAATACAGTACTAAAATTTTGGATGATATTCTTAGTAGTCAAAGAACCCCTCCTATCAAAACTGGTCTTGGTTTTTATGAAACATTTGAAGGTGAATCTAGCTCACAGGGTGAGGCAAGGAACTCTAATGCAAAACCTGAAATGCTCAACAAGGAGATAAGAGGTCAACCCCAGCGACAACCAAGGAAAGAAATTCTTCAAAGAAAATATTTTGCTCCTAACTGTGGAAGTGATAGACGGTTATTTCCTCCGATGAATAATGTTAAAATGTTATGAATGTCATAATCTTGGACATGTTGCAGCTAGATGCAGAAGTAGAATGGTTCAAGACCATCACACAGAAATATCATCATGTTCCAGGTACTTTAAGGGATATTGTTTTGCTTGCAATATGTTTGGTCACAAAGTTATTGATTGCAATAAAAGGAATATGAAACATCTAAGATGTTATGCATGTAACAAGTTTGGACATAAAGTAAAAGAATGCAAGAGCAAAATTCGGACACCAAAGCAAAAGGAGCATACATCATCTCAATCTCAAGTATTGAAGAAGACAAAATTAGTGTTAGAAAGATGTGGCATAACTCAGTTAACGGACATAATAGACCTAGGGGAAGCAAAAAGTGTAAATCTTCAGTATTCCAATTTGCATACGCAGATATTATGAAGAGAAATCACATATATACGCGAGTTAAAGGCTACAAATTCGCATATATGGAGCTCTGAAGAAAAAGCAGCAAAACAGATTCAGGAAAAGAAGTTTGATATGGTTCGGTCATGGTATATGTTGATTGGCACAGGTTCAGGGGGAGCATATGCTTAGAATAATGCAATGTTGGCATTATGGTTAAAAGTCTTTAGTGATGATGCTTATGTGGCTAAATAATACATCTTGATACTTATTGTTGGTTGGCCAAAAGAATGGTATTGCAGGTTACAGGTCTGGATGCTAGTGATAGGTGCTTATGGTGTAGATCATATATGGTGTACGATAATTGCTTATGACTATCATGATCTTGTTTAGATTGCTGGTCTTTGTTATAAAATTCATGAATATTATTTGGTGTAAAGGTCTTGCAAAGATCTAATTTGTACCCCCACTATGCATGGGAAGGATGATGTAATAATTTCTATACACCCACTTGCTTGGGTGGATGAGTCAAAGTGGTGTATCCCCACTTAGTTGGGAGATTGATGTATGTATGATTCATTGGTGATAAGAAGGTCATACTCACTTAGTTGAGTTGTAGAGTCACGTTATTCTTTTGAAAAATATCTTTGCAGACTCGGCATGTGCTCAGGGGGAGCATGGATGGATTGATAGTCATGGTATATGTTGATTGGCACAGGTTCAGGGGGAGCATATGCTTAGAATAATGCAATGTTGGCATTATGGTTAAAAGTCTTTAGTGATGATGCTTATGTGGCTAAATAATACATCTTGATACTTATTGTTGGTTGGCCAAAAGAATGGTATTGCAGGTTACAGGTCTGGATGCTAGTGATAGGTGCTTATGGTGTAGATCATATATGGTGTACGATAATTGCTTATGACTATCATGATCTTGTTTAGATTGCTGGTCTTTGTTATAAAATTCATGAATATTATTTGGTGTAAAGGTCTTGCAAAGATCTAATTTGTACCCCCACTATTGCATGGGAAGGATGATGTAATAATTTCTATACACCCACTTGCTTGGGTGGATGAGTCAAAGTGGTGTATCCCCACTTAGTTGGGAGATTGATGTATGTATGATTCATTGGTGATAAGAAGGTCATACTCACTTAGTTGAGTTGTAGAGTCACGTTATTCTTTTGAAAAATATCTTTGCAGACTCGGCATGTGCTCAGGGGGAGCATGGATGGATTGATACATCTTAGCATGTACAAAGGGGGAGCTCAATGAGAGATTTCAACATGTACTAAGGGGGAGTATGGATAGTAGAATGTATATCAATGGAGAGAATATCTTGGTCCGCCCTTTGCCCTTGATGTCAAAGGGGGAGAGTGACTTGGTGTGGTTGTTGCCATCAAGTCCAAAGGGGGAGATTGTTGGCATTATGATACAGGTATGACACAAGTGTTTTCCTTAATGGCAACTCTCTCAAATGAAAGATCACAGTATAGCATGTAAATGGCAAGAATGAAGAAAGAAAGGTATAAGTAGGTTCACTATATACCAAGACACGTATACACGCAGGTTCACTTTATACAAAGTCGCATATACAAAAAGGTATACGCAGGTTCACTATATACCAAGTCGCGTATGCACACAAGTTCACTATATACAAAGGCGCGTATATTGTACACACGCACTTTCATGGAAGGAAAGACGCATACATGTTGGAAAACTTAGTTTTGGTCCGTGGTATTTGGTCCACGGTATTTTGGTATTGGTCCATGGTATTTGGTCCGAGATATTGACCCTAGGTATTAGGTCCAAGGTATTAGTTCTACATGGTTTTGGACCATGATATTGAGAGAGGCCTAAACCTATATAAGGAGAAGAAGATCATTAGGCCAAAGTGCAAGTGTGCAAGTGATGAATATCTGATGAAGTGTGAGATCTAGTATGTAGGTTATGGGTATGTGATGCTTCATTAAGGATGCACCTATGTGGCGAATGAAGGTTGATGGACCGGGATCATGAAGACTAAAATGCATTATCATTATATGGTATGATCATGAATAGTTCAGAACTGAATACTGACGTGTGTCTTATCCTTTATATCTGATGATCTGGGTATATCTAAAGTAGAAATTACAGCAAAGGTATAAGTGATTATTTTCAGATCTGTACGTTGGTTCCCTTTGGGGAAAGTGCATATACACGTTGATTCGACACAACCAAGTAGCGTATATGTTATGGGATTTGATATTTGAGGTTGTTGTTGGTTGTAGTGGTTGTTGCAGGGTTCTGGGTTCTACTATGTGTTCTAGTGACTGTGTTTTGATAACAGGTTTTTAGTGATTTAGTGTTGGGTGATTTAGAGATTGATGATGCGGATATAGTTGATGGTTGTATTGCAGTAGTGATTGATTTTGTGCTTTGATGTTATTGATGGATCTAGTCTGAAAATTTATGAAACATGGTCCCTAGAAGAAAAGAGAAGGTCGTAGCCTTCTGTAGGTTGAAGCCTACGTACTAGTAAATATATCCACTAGTACAAGAGCTAGGGGGTTGTATCTCCCTTCCAGTAGAAGCTAGAGAATGAGAGAAGGTTGTAGCCTTTTGCAGGTGGGTGCCTGCATACTGGTATGAGTTTGCGCCAGTACAAGATCGTAAACATTTTTTTCTTATCTTAAATAAAACAGCAGTAGGTGGCTTTTGTCCTACATTGGGTTTCCACCTTATATCATGGTGTTCATGTGTGTCTCTTATGTGTGATGATCTGTTATGTTTTTACTACACCTGGTGATTGTTTATATTGTTAATGATGTTCTAATGTACTGATTAAAGATCAACATATGATGAATTAATTGAATCATAAGTTTGTTGGATATACGCTGGTTCCATTAAACACAGTTGTGTGTACATGTGAGTTCCCTTAACTGAAGTAGCGTATATGAATCTGATTATGGAAATGAAAAGGTTATTGATTTTCTAATACTGATTCACCCCACCCCCCCCTCTCAGTATTATTTCCAACAATTGGTATCAAAGCAGGTCCTTCATAAGAAGCTTGATTGCTTGAAGGAAGATCTATCATAATGAGTAATCAAGAAAGAGAGGGATCCATCAGACCACCAATTTTCGATGAGAGAAATTTTGTTTACTGGAAGATAAGAACCACAACCTATCTACAATCGCTTGGAACGGATATTTGGGAAATCATGGAAGGAGGATATACATTTCCATCAGCAATTCCTACAGATACGGAAGGTAGAAAGCAATATGAAATCAATGCCAAAGTTGTTACTATCTTATTGGCAAGTTTGTCAAAATCAGAGTTTGTCAAGGTCATGCAGCTCAAATCAGCCAAGGAAATATGGGACAAAATCATTCTAAGCTATGAAGGAGACGCTCAGGTAAAACGTGCTAAGCTTCAAACTCTCAGAATTCAGTATGAAACTCTTAAGATGCATAGTGATGAAAGCATAGCTAATTACTTCCTATGTATAGATGAGATTGTCAATTGTATGAAGAATCTAGATGAAGAAATTAAGGAAGTTGTCTTAGTTGAGAAAGTTTTGAGATCCTTGTCTGCTAAATTTGAACCCAAAGTGTCTACATAGAAGAAAAGTAGGATCTACAGAATATCACTATGACGCAGCTTCACGAAATCTTAAATGCTTTTGAAATGAGAAAAGGAGGACCATCAGATATGAGAGAAGTCGCATTTAAAGTATCAACAAAGGGAAAAGAAAAACTCAATGAATCAGGATACATTTCATAAGAAGAATATGAGGTAAATTTTTCCAAGAATCTTCAACAGGGATCTGGAAGGTTCAAAAGTAAGCTACCTTTCAAATGTTTTTCTTGTGGTAGAGTTGGCCATTACGCTACTAGATGCCCTCATAAAAAAGGAAAGATGTCTGAAGAAGGTAATAGAAATTATTATACTCATGATAATAGTGATGACTCATCCAATAGTGAGGAAAATAATCAAGAAATTAAACTTCTCATGGCATATGAAAATAATGACGTAGAAAAAGAAGAAGTTACCAGATTAAAAGTTCAGCTGGAAATAGTAACTAGAGTAAGGGAGCAGCTGTAGGATGTAGTAAAATATCAAAGCATAATAATCCAGAGACTTGAATCTAAGATCCTCTCTCTAAAAGAAGATCTTGAAGAATCAAAGAAGCAGAATGAAGGAGCTCTTGAAGAACAAGAACATGAAGTGCTCGAATTAAGGCAACAAGTGGAAGAAGGAAGAAAAGCTCAAGGAAACATAAAGAAGCAATATCTGGAAAAGGAAGAACAACATCAAGTTGAGGTAAATATCGTAAAAGGTAAATTAGAAGAAAAGGATAAATTGTTACGATTCCAAGACAATACTAAGATTTTGGATGATATTCTTAGTAGTCAAAGATCCCCTACTATCAAAATTGGTCTTGGTTTTTATGAAACAGTTGAAGGTGAATCTAGCTCACAGGGTGAGGCAAGGAACTCTAATGCAAAACCTGAAATTCTCAACAAGAAGATAAGAGGTCAACCCCAGCAACAACCAAGGAAAGAAAATCTTCAAAGAAATTCTTTTGCTCCTAACTGTGGAAGTGATAGACGGTTATTTCCTCCGATGAATAATGTTGAATGTTATGAATGTCATAATCTTGGACATGTTGCAGCCAAATGTAGAAGTAGAATGGTTCAAGACCATCACACAGAAAGATCATCACGTTCCAGGTACTTTAAGGGATATTGTTTTGCTTGCAATATATTTGGTCACAAAGCTATTGATTGCAATAAAAGGAATATGAAACATGTAAGATGTTATGCATGTAACAAGTTTGGACATAAAGTAAAAGAATGCACGAGAAAAATTCGGAGACCAAAGCAAAATGAGCATACATCATCTCAATCTCACGTATTGAAGAAGACAGAATAAAAATATGTGGCATAACTCAGTTAGCAGACATAACAGACCCAAGGGAAGCTGAAAGTGTAAACCTTCAGTATTCCAATTTGCATATGCAGATATTATGAAGAGAAGTCATGTATATACGTGAATTAAATGCTGCAGAGTCGCGTATATGGAGCTCTAAGAAAAAGCAGCAGAACAGATTCAGGAAAAGAAGTCTGATATGGTTCGGTCATGGTATATGTTGATTGGCACAGGTTCTGGGGGAGCATATGCTTCGAATAATGCATTGTTGGCATTATGGTTAGAAGTCTTTGGTGATGATGCTTATGCGGCTAAATGATAAATCTTGCTACTTATTGTTGGTTGGCCAAAAGAATGGTATTGCAGGTTACAGGTCTGGATGCTGGTGATAGATGCTTATGGTGCAGATCATATATGGTGTACGATAGTTGTTGATGACTATCATGGTCTTGTTTAGATTGTTGGTCTTTGTTATAAAAGTCATGAATATTATTTAGTGTAAAGGTCTTGCAAAGACCTAATTTGTACCCCCACTATGCATGGGAAGGATGATGTAATAATTTATATACACCCACTTGGTTGGGTGGATGAGTCAAAGTGGTGTATCCCCACTTAGTTGGGAGATTGATGTATGTATGAGTCATTGGTGATAGGAAGGTCATACTCACTTGGTTGAGTTGTAGAGTCATGTTATTCTTTTGAAAAATATTTTTGCAGACTCGGCATGTGCTTAGGGGGAGCATGGACGAATTGATACATCTTAGCATGTACAATGGGGGAGCTCAATTAGAGATTTCAGCAGGTACTTAGGGGGAGTATGGACAGCAAAATGTATATCAAGGGAGAGAATATCTTGGTCTGCCCTTTGCCCTTGATGTCAAAGGGGGAGAGTGACTTGGCGTGGGTGTTGCCATCAAGTCCAAAGGGGGAGATTGTTGGCATTATGATACAGGTATGACACAAGTGTTGTCCTTGATGGCAACTCTCTCAGATGAAAGATCACAATATAGCAGGTAAATAGCAAGAATGAAGAAAGAAAGGTATATGCAGGTTCACTATATACCAAGACGCATATACATGCAGGTTCACTTTATACAAAGTCACGTATACGAAAAGGTATACGCAGGTTCACTATATACCAAGTCGCGTATGCACACAACTTCACTATATGCAAAGGTGCGTATATCATACACACGCACTTTCACGGAAGGAAAGGCGCGTACATGTTGGAAAACTTAGTTTTGTTCCATGGTATTTTGGTATTGGTCCATGGTATTTGGTCCGAGATATTGACCCCAAATATTGGGTCTAAGGTATTGGTCCTACATGGTTTTGGACCATGGTATTGAGAGAGGCCTAAACCTATATAAGGAGAAGAAAATCACTAGGCCAAAGTGCAATTGTGCAAGTGATGAATATCTAATGAAGTGTGAGATCTAGTATGTAGGTTATGGGTATGTGATGCTTTGTTAAGGATGCACCTATGTGGCGAATGAAGGTTGATGGACCGGGATCATGAAGACTAAAATGCATTATCATTATATGGTATGATCATGAATACTTCAGATCTGAATACTGACGCATGTCTTATCCTTTATATCTGATGATCTGGGTATATCTAAAGTAGAAAATTGCAGCGAAGGTATAAGTAATTATTTTCAGATCTGTATGCTGATTCCCTTTGGGGAAAGTGTTTATACACGCTAGTTTGACACAGCCAAGTAGCGTATACATTATGAGATTTGATATTTGAGGTTGTTGTTGGTTCTTGTGGTTGTTGCAGGGTTCTAGGTTCTGCTATGTGTTCTGTTGACTGTGTTTTGATAACAGGGATTCAGTGATTCAGTGTTGGGTGATTTAGAGATTGATGATGCGCATATAGTTGATGGTTTCATTGTAGTGGTGAATGATTTTGTGCTTTGATGTTATTGATGGATCCAGTCTGAAAATTTATGAAACATGGTCCCTGGAAGAAAAGAGAAGGTCGTAGCCTTCTGTAGGCTGGCGCCTACGTACTAGTAAATATATCGGCTAGTACAAGAACTACAGGGTTGTAGCTCCCTTCCAGTAGAAGCTGGAGAATGAGAGAAGGTTGTATCCTTCTGCAGGTGGGTGCCTATGTACTGGTATGAGTCTACACCAGTACAAGATTGTAAACAGGTTTTTCTTTTCTTAAAGAAAACAGCGACAGGTGGTTTTTGTCCCGCATTGGGTTTCCACCTTATATCATGGTGTTCATGTGTGTCTCTTATGTGTGATGATCTGTTCTATTTTTACTACACCTAGTTACTATTTATATGGTTAACGATGTTCTAATGTACTGATTAAATATCAACATATGATGAATTAACTGAATCATAAGTTTGTTGGATATACACTAGTTGCATTAAACTCAGTTGGGTGTACACACGAGTTACCTTAACTGAAGTAGTGTATATGAATCTGATTATGGAAATGAAAAGGTTATTGATTTGCTAATGCTGATTCAACCCCCCCCCCCCCCCCCTCTCAGTATTATTTTCATCACTTTACAATGGCTCTCATAGAGGTGAAGTTTACTAAACTTCGATTTATGGTTGGAGTTCAAGAAGGTTGTCACTAAGGAGGGATAGGCTCTAATGCCTCCTTCCTTCTCCTATTGTGTCATATTTGTACATCCTTCAATCCTATCCCAAGTTCTTCTTAAGGGGGGATGTTAGGATATTCCGACACATAGGAAATAGTTAAGTATAACTTGGCTAGTGTAGAGTTAGGTAAAGTGTGTTTCTTTACTATGTACATTTGTAACTTACAATCTGACGGTCACGATATTTTCTAGACATGAAGTGATCTGATGGTTCATTCTCTCCTCGGTATTACTGACACTTGATCTGTGGCTTAACGCCCGATTGGACCATGATCTCTATTTAAAGAGCATGGAGGGTCATTTGTAGGGTAACCATTCATGAGAGAAGCTTATGTAAATTTTTCTATATTTTATTAATAATTTTCCTGAAGTGGCCGCGTTGGCTCAGGCCATGGCCTGTTTCCCTCTTTGAGGGTTTTAACCACGTCAAAATACTAGTGTATTGATCTGTGATCTGTTTGTGAGGGGTTTTCTATTTGAGGAACTTACCATGTAAATTCCTACACTAGGTTTCCAAAGTAAGCCTATATGAAGGAGATAATATGTTGTGTATATGTTAAGAATTAGGAGGAGGACCAATAAGTCATTTCATGGTGGATTGGTGAACATCATGGAAAACAAGTTATTTTCTTAAATGTATTTGTATTTTGTGTAGGTACAAAAAGACATGGAAGCATGCAATCTTCCACGAAGCAACAAGAAAAATGGAGAAAGGAGCTAAATTGAACAAGGATTTTAAGAGGAGGAAGTTTTATTATAAATCTCTCTTTTAAATTAATTATTGAGTTGACAATACATATAATGAAGTGCAATGCACGTAGACAAAAATATGTTTTGACAATTGAAAAATGGCATTGGGGAGTTGAGGATAGTTGAACATTTGAATACAAGGAGATGGTAACAACCATACAAATTTTATATAAATAACTAAAGTGAAAAATGAGAAGCAACTAGATGTATTAGCATAGAGCAAAGCTAGATTTTAAGGTAGAAGAATTATGGATACATTTGGGGGATATTACCATGTGGATATGCAATCCAATGAAGCAAATAGTCAATAGAAAAGTACAAATTAATGAAAGTACTTGTGGAAATAAGGTAACTAAGAAACAACAAAGTAGAGTATTGGATCTTGGAGAAGTTCAAGTAGAAAAAAAGCAAGAGTACAATTGAGCGAGTGAACAATAATAACATAGAAAATGGGATTCAGGTGGAAAGAATTAGACAAAAGACTCACAAACAAGAGCTCGTGAATTTTGTTCCCTAGGAATCTTTTGTAGGAGCATCTCATTAAATTCAACTCTTGACCTCTATAAGGTCAAACACAACCTTTAACAAAGTGAGTGGGTTCCCTTAGGATGAGATTCTCATAACCATGTAAATAAGCATCATGAGCCTAATCAAAGTCTTCATTAGGAGGAGAGAATAGGGAGATAGTTCATATATTCACCATGTTTTTTCAGAAACCCTCCTGGGGCTAACCTGGCAGAAATCATTGAAGTAGCCTCACACTTTCCGAGATTTGTGAATGAGGAATCCATGGAAGATCTCACGTCCCCGATAACCATGGAAGAATTGGAAAGTACCCTTAAATGGTTTAAAAAGGACAAGAGCCCTGGTCCGGATGGATGGACGATTGAATTTTACCTAGCATTCTTTGAGCTGATTGGTCAGGACCTTCTAAGTGTAATTGAGGAATGCAGGACTTCAGGATCATTATACCATGCCATAAACTCCACCTTCATTGCTCTCATCCCCAAGAAGGACGCTCCTTCATCATTCGATGATTTCCATCCCATCTCTCTATGTAATGTCCTATACAAAATCATCTCAAAAATCATTGCTAACAGGCTCAGACCCATCCTCTCCGCCCACATTGCCCCTCATCAATTTGCTTTCCTTGAGAACAGACAGATCCATGAAGCCATCGGATCGGCTCAGGAGGCTTTGCACTCCATCTGGTCCAAACATCTCAAGAGCATCCTCCTAAAGATAGACCTTTCAAAGGCTTTTGACAGGGTCAGCTGGCTGTACATAAAGATGATACTCATCCATCTGGGGTTTCCAAACCTCTTCATTAACTGGATCATGGCCTGCATATCCACTCCTACTTTCAGCATATTGATCAATGGATCCGCCTCCCATTTCTTTCACTCCGAAAGAGGACTGAGACAGGGATGTCCACTATCCCCTCTTCTGTTTCTACTGGTTATGGAAGGATTGAGCCACCTCATCATTTCCGCCACCAGGAATGGGACTATCTGGGATCTAAAGATATCAGATGAATGCTATCTCACTCATCTTCTATTCGTGGACGACGTCCTCATTCTCCTAGACGACAGCATGAGGGACTCGACAACCTTCTCTCATATACTGGATCTTTTCTCCCGGGCAACAGGAATGCTGGTGAACAGAGAGAAATCCACTATAACTTTGACCAGAACATCGGTAAATGAATCTCAGAGAGCCCTTCAGGCTTTTCCTTACAACATTCATCCGATTGACAGAGGGCTCAAATATCTTGGTTTCTGGCTAAAGCCCACATGCCAACGAATCGCAGACTGGACCTGGCTAATCGCAAAATTGGAGAAGCGTCTTACATGCTGGAGCTGCAGGTACATTTCCAGGGCTGGAAGGCTGATCCTCATTAAATCTGTGCTGGAGGCCACCCCGGTTTTTTGGATAGCCCTAGCATGGATACCCAAACACACTCTAGCCCGCCTCCAACAAATCTGCAATAGATACCTGTGGGCTGGTAGTCAAGACAAGAAAATGTTCGCTTGGATTGGTTGGCAAAAGATTGCCATTCCGAAAAAATGGGGAGGTTGGGGTCTTAAACAACTCCCACTCTTTGCACAAGCACTGGCTGTGAAGATGAGCTGGGCTCTGATCACAAGCCAAAATTTGTGGACCAGGCTATCATATCATAAGTATATATGGCCCCTTGACATCATGGATTGGATTAGGCTCCCTACTTGGAACAGCTCTGGGACTTCATCTTTTTAGAAGGCCATTATATATTCAATGCCCATGATAAGGGATAATCTGGCTTGGCGGATCAGAGACGGCACCCTAGCTCGGATTGGTATTGACCCCTGGGCTGGCAGTGGGGGAAGGCATCAACTTCCGCAGGATCTAGTAGAGCTTTTGCTCTCTCGTAACATCAGAGTTATTGCGCACATTGCTGATCAAGAGGCCTCTGATATTTTTCATCAGGCCTGGTACTCTCCTCAGCAATTAAGCCTTCCCCCACAATGGCATCAAGATTGGAATTCATTCAGGGAAGCACTGACGGAATCGCACATTCGAATTACTGAAGGAAGTGATGAACTGATTTGGAGCCCATCGGATGCAGGTTTCTACACTCCAAAGGCGGGGTACACCCTTCTCATTAACCATAGGAAACCTGACAATTTAATGGACTGGTGGCAATCTATATGGAAATTATCCACCACTCCGCGCTCCAAGTTATTTTTCTGGTGCATACTCCGGAATAAGGTACCTACGGGAGACAACCTTCAGCGCAGAGCTCATCAGGGACCAACTTGGTGCGTCTTGTGCAAAACAGAGTCAGAATCTACAGATCATCTGTTCCTACACTGCTGTGTCGGGGTGACACTGTGGAATAATATAAAAAGCTCCCTATCCTTCAACGGACTTTGGAATGGTCAAAACATCGCGGAGGCCTGGACGGAATGGTGCACCAGGAACAGAGGCACGAGACTGATAAATCTTCCATCCATAGTGATATGGCAGTTATGGAAGGCACGGAACATTTTAATCTTTCAGGATAAATCCGTGCATTGGCACCTAGTTGAAGCACGTATCATCGCGGAGCTAAACGACCTTCCAGATCCTCCACCTGCTCCCATCCGTCGCATACACCCACCCCACATCATTGATCGATCTATCCCTTGGGCTTTCTTTGATGGCGCTGCGAACCAACAAGGCTGTGGGGGTGGAATCATCATTCACAAATCAGACCAGCACCATTATAAAATCAAAGCGGGTTTGGGCATGGGTTCAAATAACTTTGCTGAGCTGATCGCCCTCCGTCACCTCCTTCATTTTGCATTGGGTCACAATATATCTTGCATCAACATATATGGGGATTCAAAAATCATTATTAATTGGTTCAACAACAACACTACCTGTCATATTCACACACTCAGCATCATTCTGCATGAGATCCATGAATTCAAAGTAGCATTTAACTTAATCTCATGTTCTCACATCTACAGGGAGCACAACGAAGGTGCCGACAGTTTATCCAAGGAGGCCGCGCTGATGGATCGGGGCGTTTGGGAAATTACAGAAGTAAACGGCCAGCAGGAACATAAATACTACCACCGTCCCTATATAGATCAGGGATATCAGCTTGCAGCAGAGCATTAACAACATGAAAATTTTGAATATTTGTAGCAGTAATTATGTATTTACTTATTATAGAACAACTGAACAGTTTATTTTTAGCGAGCCAAAGATGGCTTTTTTGTAAAATTTTTGACAGATATTAGATGACCCTGCGTGGAACATCTAAGTTTATGAACTCTATTTTGGCTTATGACATAGGTATCACTGTTGGGCACAGTGAACCTAGCATAATCATAGCGATATCAATGTAATTTTCCAATCATAATGAAAAGTTACAGATTTTTCCAGTGGAAAAAAAATTCACCATGTTTTATGCAAACTAGATAGGGGTTTTATTTTGGGTAAATAGTTATAGATTTATCAGGGATGTTTTGGACCTAAGATAATTTAGGGGTTTTATATTCCTAATATTTATGTAAGCCATTGGGCATGGAAGAAAAGTTGTGTGACCTTGATGAAGGAGGGCCAAAATATGTGAAATCAATCCAAATATAGTGGCTAAGATAAACCACAAATTTATCCCAAAAGGGAGAAGATTAGGAGATATACTTAAATAGATGTTGAAGGGAAATTCCATGTACAAAGTGTGGTTGTAACATAATAATGTATTTATGACTCCAAGTAGTGCATGTATCCCTCTAATTAATGTGTTTTTTCTCGAGTAAAATATAGAATATAAGCAAAACCATTTTTTTCATGTGTTTAGATACTTTAGAATTGGAGCATGTCCCAGTTCATGTGTGTAGTTCTTCTTTGTGAAACTAATTTCACTATATTTGTGTGTGATTGCATAATTTTGTGTGGAAGAAAGCAACTAAGTAGAAGAGCTGTGAACTAATGGAGATTGTTAACCAGACAAAGTTTTCCCAATATATCAAAGTTTCAAAGTATAAGTTTACATATTAGGTTAAGCCTTGCTATAAGTTTTTTTAATTAGAAATATGGAACCCTAACACTCGATGCTTGACACCTAAAATGTCAGTTGGTAGGAAATGGATGTGCCAGTTAACATTTTCATTAGCGTCAAGACATAATCATATTGGGCCGATCTCACAAAAACCCAATTGTCGATACTCGATATCCCCTATTCATGATATTCCTGACATCTCCAATCATCCAATATTCTAACTACCAATCCCTAAAAGTCAAGGTTCCAAATGGTGAAATACTCTATATGGGACCGACTAAAAACTTCAATTTTTTTGCATTAAAACTCACTAATATCTTGACACATGACATATAATAATCTTGGAAAACAAAAATTTAGTTGACTGAACATTTTCCATCTACTAAGATGTGAAATTTTATTTCTTGGGACATACCCATATTGGTTATTGAAATAAAGAATAGTTCCAACTAGGGAATTATTGGGAAAAAAATGTGAGAAAATAGCTCAATAGGGACATATTGAGAAAAAATTGCAAAGGATATAGAATCTTTTGAAGATATAGATATGATGAAAACTAACAGGTCAACAAACACAATATGTTTTATAATTAACTCTAGTATTGCCTTTTGTTTGCGCCTATGATAGTAAAGGAAGGAAACATGTGGCAAACCCTTACAACACAAAAGCTATAAAAACTTCTAGTTGATGGTCAAAGTAAGGAGAACAATGCAATTTCTTAGGAGGAGAGTGTGAATATAGTGTAGAAACCTAGAGGAGGAAAGTAAGCTCAAAGGGTTATAGTACAAGGAAGTAGAATTACCAAAAGGCCAAGTTCATGAAAGAAGCTTAATGAGGTATTGAGTAGCAGGGTGAAAATTTTGTTATTATGGGGACTTATTTTCAATTCACAGATGAGTAAGGAGAAATTCACGGAGAAAGATATAGAGAGGACTACGGATAGTTACGCAAAGCATTTAGGATAAATACATAGCAAGATGAGAGAAGATGCCAAGTAAATTGTTAGAAAGAAGATAAATGATGAAGAATTTGACAGGGAAATAACTAAGTTAAAATAACAACTAAGCGGGATGATGAAGTTGTTAGTGAAGAAAATTGTAAAATACCAGAGATGTGGATGGAATTTGACAAACAATTCTAAATAGCATATTATGCAATTGCTTTCAAGGAAATCAATACATAGATTGAATCCCTTGGTCAAAACAAAAGTAAAACTCAGGTAGGTTTAGTGTAGAAATAAGTCTTTACAAAAAGAAGTTCACATTTGTGAACCAAAGCAAGGACCAATAATTGGAGATGATGATGAGAAAGATGAGAAACCTAAAGAGTATCTCATGGAATACTTGAAGAATGTTGGATTGATGCATAAGGAGATGATGTCAAAAGCATAAACGGGAAGTAAAGAATCTTTATTGATTTTGAAACTAATATTTTGTGCAAATGTAGGTTATGAATGATATTAAGATGGGCACCCACCAGAAGTTGCCATGAAATAAGATGAAGAATTACTTCATGAAGGCATAAAAGAGGCAAGAATTTGTTGGCATTACGACTAATTTGTTGGCCTTGACGTCAACCTAGATGTCTTCTTGGATATCAACTTGGATTATGCTCTTGTGACCCTCGTCTTCATGACCTTGTCACGTTATGTCATTGCTATTTATATACCTAGCTAATTCATGGATGGATGGTGACTCATAATGATTGTAGAGGAATTGCAACAATTTTGATGATTGCATAGGAGTTGCAAAAGCTTTCGCAAGGTTTGGCACAATTACAGGAGGATGAACAAGGTCTAAAGGAAATTGAGTAAGATCTACTAATGACAGGATGGTTTACTGATGTGTATAGAGGTTTGTTGAAGTATGTGTGTGTACAGGTGTTGCAGAGGATGTGCAAGAGTGTGGAAAAGTTTTGAGTATAGTGTTGGTGATTTGCATGAGTTATAGTATATTCTCTAGGAAGAAGTTATGCTCCAAGCGAAGATAGCAACACCGTCTCTAGGAAGCCCATGGCATCCAACCAATGATCATCTCTGGGAGCTAGTAGTTGTCATAGCAAATATTTTTGTAGGTGATGAAAATTAAAAACCACGAACGAAACTAAAGATTTGCCAATGGAATTTGTGCGCACAAGGTTGAATTTGATACGGTCAACAAATACCCTTGTATTTTCTTGTGTTATTGAGGAGATAAATTACTATAAAAAGGAATCAATTTCGATCTACTAGATGTGTATTTGATGAATTTTCTTTTATGATTTGTTTTGGAACAGGTATGCATCAGGGATCAAGGAGGAGGCCCAAATCTTATTATTCAATGAGAGATCTAATGGACATCTGATAGAAATCATAATTGCTTGGTCTGGATTTTAATATGTGAGGTCACTTGTTTGCTGGAGTAGATCTAATGTTTGATTTTATGTAGAAGTTTGTTTTAGTGTAGATCTAATTATGAGATTGCAGAGATTAGATGGTTGTGTAATTACTTATATCTAAAGTAGATCAAGGATACATTTCGAGGTAGAGCTCGATTTATTATTTGCACAAGACTAACAAATGTTAATCTGTGATTTGCAGGGATTAGATAAAGAAATTTGAAGATCTGATTTGATTTATGTACTGGTGAAAATTTGAAAGTCTTAATTGATTGTTTAATGTAGATCTGATTACAGAGTTTTGAGTACAGAAAAAGTATGAGGTAGTGTTTGTGTTTTTCTCACTTGCCTAGTATAGGATCTGTGACTATTAAATTCTGAATTGCAGAAAGAAGTGTTGAATGTGATATGCAAATATTTCTAGGTAGAAACCCATGTGACAAATGGCTTTTTGATATTATGATTTAAATAATTTAGCTTACTATCTGATATTAAAATGCAGGGATGATTGTTTCATGGCTAAAATAGACATAGGATTATGGTAGTGCCTTGAATTGAGTCTGCAGTGACATTTGAATGATTGACATTTAGACTTTTCAGTGATTTGATCTTCCCTTGTTTACTTCATAATCTAGTTCACTATTGTTAACTTATTGCATAAATCTATGTGTTGTTGGACAAAGATTAGCGTTTTGTAGAGAGCAGCCGAGTTATTGTGACAATGTATACAATGTATGCAAAGATCAATGTGATAGAGATATAAATTGGCAAAGGTACATATATGCTACTTGGCCATTAATAGTTGATTTGCTTGACAAAGAGGTTGTTTGCAGGGGTCTACTCATATTATGCGCACTAGTGGTTCAATGAATGGAGATTAAATGTTTTTCATGGATTATTGATAGAGTTAGTGATTCTTATGCTTAGTCTTTGAAATGGATTGATGCAAGACAAAGGACAAATATTTATGAGACTAATGAAATAATGTTGTTGCTTGTCTTCTATTGAAGTTGTTTGTCCTCTGAGATTCTTTTCTATTATTAATGGTCTAAAATATTATGAATAGAGTTTAGGGTGTTTGTTGCTACTTGTCATTGACAGAAGTTTGTGTGGCTTAAATCTGCATATGTAGCTTCAATATGTTTAGTTACTTGACTGTGGTTTTGGTTGATTGAATCCGAGCATCAATAAGTAAATGTGATGTTTCAAGTACAACTTTTGATTACACATATTGAGTGCACTGAGTTAATGATTGGTTAATAAGGGATTTTTACTTGTTGCTAAGAGGGTCTTTCCTACTTGAAGAGTATGATGGTTGATTTGAGTATAATGTTTGGTTTGGCATTTGCTCAACAAAGAGGTTGACTTGGTTGATGAGCAAAGACTTTGATTTGGTATTTGACAGTTTGTGACTTTGTATTTGACACTTTTTGGATGAGATTGGTTTGGCTTAGTATTGATGAGCAAAGAGATTGGCCTGGTATTTGAGAGAATTGATCAACCTGGGTTTGATGAATTCAGCATATTTGTTTGATCAATGATTTGTTTAAGGGAAGTTACTAGTATTTTGGTTTTCATTTATTCAGATTGAGCATATAGTTTGTTGTGGATCTAGTTTAAAAATCGGATGAAACATGGCTTGCGGGATTTTGTGTTGGCTTATAGTTAGGTGGGTACAATGTGAAAGATTTTTAAACGTGGTCCACAAAGGTACTGAAGTTTGGAACCTTCAGTGAGGGAGTGGCAACCTCCTTCTAATGGTGGTCAGTAATCTTGATCAAGAAGTAGTAGCTTCTTTCCAGTTGTAGCTGGAGAAATAAGAGGAGGTGGTAGCCTCCAGCAGGTAGGAGCTTGCGCACTCGTAAGAGTCTGCACCAATGCAAGATGTAATGAAATATTTTCTTTATAATAAGAAAGAATACAGTGACGACAACAACAATGTTTTCTCCCAATTTGGTTTCCACCTAAAACTCAAGTGTCCCTATGTGTTGATGTGTTGATGATGTCTTGTATTTTTATGGTTTATTTTCTCTTATGTTGAATGTTGCTCATGGTTATTGAATATGCATAGATTTACAACATAATGTGTTGCTAATGACATAATGGTTCAAGATAGCTTTGAAAATAAAATCATGAGTTAAGTAAAATTTGATTGGCCACGAAATGTTGATTCACCCCATGCCCTCTCAATATTTCTAACAGAATTAAGAAGACTTCAATAGATCTTGAAGAAGAGTTAAAGATTGTAGAAGAATGGATAGTAACTCCCAAGTTTTTTAAAGATTGCACAGAGGTTACATATACGGTTCAAATTAGTTATATGAAGTATCTAAGAATGCTCAACAATAATGGTACCATTGTTACATGAAAAATTGTCACCATGAATTTCTGTAATCAATATGAGTCTATCACCACTCATACATACCTCCTTTGCAAGTCTTAAACCTCAGCTCTGCATATCAAACTTTGAAAATGAGAGAAAGTCCTTAAAAACCTCTAAAACTCTGGTTTCGCACTTTCTCTTAGCATTACATGTGGTGCCGCACTCACCGATCATATCCCCTGCGTACTTGACCGCTCTGTATCTACATATATGGGTGTGAACCCCTGTAAAAGTGAAAAGGTGCGAGTTTATTCTTGAAAACTCACTTTGAGTCAATTCTGGAAGCTTCTAGAAGGAATCTTGTGCTGGCAAGTTCGCTCCTTGAGGGTTCATGCATCCCATTCCTTAAGGAGCTAACCCCTTGATGTGAGGAGCTTATCCCCTTGAAGGAGGACTCTATCCCTTCAATGGTGGACCTGTAACCTCCTTCCCTTGCACTATAAAATGAAGCCTTGGGTTGGTTACTTGAGAGCTTGAAAGCTGAATATTTTTTAGGGTAAATGTTGTTGTAACTTAGTCTTCCTTATTGAGCTTTTGAGAGGAAAGATCACATACCTTTTGATCTCATTTGGAAGAGAGTGAGGCTTATCAAAGTAGAGGAGATTCCTACCTGGACCCTGGGAAGAGCTTGTATAGCATCAAGGCAACAAGGTTGTAAACTTCTTCTTTCTCAAAGTTAATACAATCAAGTTTATTTTTCTCAATAAGCTGTGTTTAATGGTTTATTTCATAGACTCCTTGATCACTTTGCTGAACATGATTTATTATATTAGCTATGCAGGTGTTCTTTGATGTGTGCTTGTTTGTGTTTGCAAGTTATTAAAAGGATATTCTTTGAAGTTGTTGGAGCAAGGCTGCCACAAACTAGCGTTGGACTTGAGGTAGGGTCTAAAACACCTCTTAGTTTGTATTAATGAATTGAAATATGTTTAGAGAAAAGTAGATTTGCTTGTCTTGCTTGTTGCTAGATATCAATTGATAATAGGGAGAATGATTTATCCGCTTAAAAAATTGGCGACTCCACTGGGGACGGGATTTGATTGTTTCATTTTCCTTGATCTTTGATCTGAGAAACTTGATTTTTTGTTTCTGGTTTTTACTTGATGTGTGTGGGATTGGGTAGTTTGTCAGTCTTGGATTGATTTTTAGTTTTTATAAAAAAATTACGAGGACCGCACGTTCTGTTTAAGTTATAGTGCGGACCTGACCGCACTGTTACTTTACTGCACAGAGCGGTACCGCACCTGGTTTCACTGGGGGCCTGTGGACCCTATCAAAATTTTTGAAAATATTGAAATATTTTCGTCCAATTTAGTTTAGATCTTTTTTGTTACTTTTATCCTCTGCCCGGATCTACATATATCCTGTTAAAATTCCCTCATAAGCGAGTTCCATTGGTGTTGTGTTTTGAATGAATTTCTAGAAGTTTTTGCATGCTTGGTTTGGTCTTCACTCAATCTTTGTAGTGACTTGAAGCTTAGAAGTCTAAGAGACCTTAGATCACCCTGAAATCTTTTGTCTTCTTGATAAGTCTGACTGGTTAGTGAGATCTTCCTTTGGTGAGAAATCAATTTTGTTTCTCTTTGCAAAACTTTGAATGAACTTGGTCAAGTTGTGAATTTCATTTGTTATAAAAACATAACTAGATGTTTTTGGTTGATTTGTCTTGCTACACAAATTGATCCTTAGTTTGCTGAATAACTAAAGGAAAACATCCTCAAAAAACATTTGAAGCTTTTATTTCGATTAGTTTTAAGAAGTTAGATCTCAAGATTAGATTTTTCATAGTTTTGAGTGTGTTGTCTTGAAATTTTAGTTTCTCTTTTGAAAAATTGTTTTTCTAGTTTTGAGTGTCGAAACGAAAAGGGATTTATTTCATGAGCATAATTAGTAGCTTCGTTTGAATGTTTTGAAAAAGACAAACAAACAAAAGTTTTTTGTTTCATTTTATGTTGAAGGAAAGTTTTGTTTTCAAGCATTCCATTCTCAATTCTTCCTTTAGCTAGAGATTCATTGAAAAGGAAAAGAATTGATCATCTTAGGTGCATTTTTTAGTGTTTTGGAGTCAAGTCTTCACACCACAAAATTTCATCTCCATACCTTTTGACTTAAGAAACAACCAATAAAATTAACGCTTAATTAAAATTCATCTAGCAAATTTTTTATCTCTAGGCTCTTATCACAACATAGCTTAGGCTAGTATCTGGATTATGGAGTTTAACTTTCCAAGATGTTAAACAAACAAGTAATCAATCTGCGTAGGAGAAAATCAATTGTTACTCTATGCCTCGTAGAAAGCTCCTCTTAAAGGAGAAGCACGAGATCATATCTGAACCAGTGAGGTAATCAATCCTTCCTCATTGGGAACGATAGAAGATATTCATGTATTAAAAACGGTAAACCTCAGATTGACCATCGTCGAGGAGCCTGGGGTCACTTGTTGGTAAACCTTGGATTATGTCAAGGAGCCTTCAAGGGGATTGAGCTTCTTACTCTGCCCTTGCGTGCGTATCGGATCGTAGACTGTTCCCCTAGGTATATTTGTTTCCGTTGGTAACCTTAGTGGCTATTATCTTTAGGATTCTTCCTAAGGTGACGGTGGAGGGAAGATCCCACTGTACCTGGAATAGACGTCGACTAGACTCACTTGGACTCTCTGGGGGGTTATCTTCACTCGAGATGGTTTTGTGGAGAAACTTGTGCCAGTCTGTTTCATTAAGCAGGTTGTCGGGGTAACTGTTCCAACCGCCATTCTGTATTGAATTCTGCAAGGTTGGATTTCATCACCAACTAGTGTTTTCGGTACGCAAAAATATTGTTTGTGTGTGGTTTGAACTCTTAGATTGTTAGGTGTGTGATTCAATTGTTTGGTTCTTTAGAGACTTTAGGTGGTTTTCTTGAGATTTTCTTTGTTTTCGTGTGAAGTAATTAATTAACTAATCGTGGCTGAATTACCGAGACAATCCCGTAGACTTTGAGGGCAGCCTCCCGAATATACGCCAAGTCAGCTTGAAGGGCTAAAATCTCTTGTCACACCTAGTGAAAATAGATTTGGGTCACCAGAGGCCGAAGAATCATCTTTGGTTGTTCATCCTGACTATCACGTTCTAGCAACATAGTATATTTCTAAACCGCTTTCAGTTTCCGAGCTTACTAGTAGTTTTTCTTCTACTGGTGAACTCATTGAAGAACCTGAAATTTCTGAACCTGAATCTGAACCTGCTGCTACTCCATCCTCAGGATTTGCTTCTCCAGTTTCTAGTGCTCCTGGTTCACCTAGGGTAGGAAGTGTCATTACCCAGAATCTTCCGACGGGACTTATTTCTATTGAAGAACTTATTATTCCGGACGAGGATATAATTCCCCTTGAAAATCAACCAACTATAGAACTTAGGGAGCGTGAATCTAATTTTTACAGTCCTTTTCGAAGTGACGCTTGGTACGTATCTTTGACAAACATTTTAGAAAATCCGGGTCTCACTCCTTCACCACCTCGTATTCCTTTTCATCCAACGCCCAAAGGTTATTATCCTCCTTCAAATATGTCAAACTGGTCGTCCATGTTTTCTCAAAATCTGGAAACATTTTTATATGGCGGTCCTTCTGTTCTGTCTGGGTATCCATCAATTTCTGGTACATTTTCAGGAGCGTCTCCTCAACCCATCAAACATGGGGTATCAACTGGTCATAACAAAACTCCACCGTTGAGTGTAGAAGAAATTCTTATGATGTCTGGTGCTATTCCAAATCCGCAACCTTAAGGTAGTCAGAATCTGCCTGGGGGGCAACCTCAAGGTAATCCATTCTCGCCTGGGGGGCAACCTCAGGGCAGTCAAATACCGCCTGGGGGGCAACCTCAAGGTACTCAAATTCCGCCTAGGGGGCAACCTCAAGGTCAGTACATACCTCAGGGTCAGTACATACCTCAAGGTCAACCCCAGACTCAATATATGCCTCAAGGTCAACCTCAGACTCAATATGTGCCTCAAGGTCAACCCCATTATCAATATATACCTCAAGGTCAACCCCAATATTAGTACCCGCCTCAAGGTTATCAACCTCAAGGTCAATACCAATCTCAAGGTTTCCAACCACCTTCTGGTCAATCTTTTGTTCAAGGAACTGGAAATTATGAGTCCTACACTCAACTTGGTTATGGTCCTCAATATGCTCAACCTATTATGGGCCCTTACCCCGGAATGAATATGGTGTGGGATCCATCTCAAACTCAACAGATTTTGCAACCCAATGTGCAGTTGTCATCTCAACCTTGACAACCCATGGTTTCTGGTTCAACCCAACAACCCGTCCAGTCTATTATCCAAACCTCTACACCTGGTGTAGTTCATCAGCCTAGGCCTAGTTCGCCTCGAACTCCGCCTCAATCGACTGTTGCAACTACTGCAACTTCTGTTCAATCTACCCCACCTACTTCTGGAGTATCGACAGCTTCGGTTTTTACTGCCCCTGTATCAACTCCTCAGACCTCTGTACCCCAATCTGGACCTACAATCCAGACTTCGGTTCAGATGCCTGTAGGACAACCTGGTCAAGTACGGTTGTCACAAGTCAACCTCAATTTACTTATCAACTGTACCAGGGACAGTATCAATACGGTCCTGCTGTGCAAACCCCAGTTTATCAGTATCAACCATACCCTGAGTATACATATCAACAACCTCAACCTCAACCACCCCAGTTTGGTCTGGTTAATCCTGGTTTTCCGGGAGGATATAATATTCCGAATGCAAATCCAATTCCAGGTTATCCTAGGTATCCTCCTCCTGGAGCTGGTCTTGTGTCCCAAAGTTTTCGATATCCTAACCGTCAATTACCGTTCATCGCAACTTTGGATTTACTCGACTTGTCGCACCTTACGAACGATCCAATTAATTACTTGTTGCACCTTACGAACGATCCAATTAATTATCTTTTGTACTGGCCGCCAATGCCTAATAAGTTGTCCAGTGATATTCCCAAGTTTGAAGGAAAACCTAGAGAGGATCCGTCGAACCATGTGATGACCTATCACCTCTGGTGTGCATCAAATTCCATTATAGATGATTCAATTCGTTTAAGGCTTTTTCAACGCACTTTGATTGGTCTCGTGGCTAAGTGGTACATTGAGTTGCCACGAAGCTCTTTTTATAATTTTAGTCAGTTAGCTACTTCGTTCTTAACTCATTTTTAGTCGCCTGTCAGATATGACAATGGCACAGAACTATTAACTTCATTAAAACAGTCAACGTTTACATATATTTCATACCATATTCATGAATGGCGACATCGACGACGTTTAGTGAAAGTTTATATCTCGAATTAAATTTTGGCAGAATGGTTTGTTAAATCCTTATTACCAAAAATCACTGAGGATGTAGCTAAGGCAGGAGTCGTTACTGAGGAGCAAGTAATTGCTCAAGCTCAGTACCTTGACTTAGTTTATACGCAGTCGGGTACTTTACATGAAAAAATCCCCGATCTTCCCAAGCAAAATCAAATAACTGCAACTCCTTCAGGGTCTCATGCCGCTAATGGTATGATTGGTACAGTTAATACCAAAAGTAAGAAGAAATCTGCAAAGAATTCTTCTCCTATTATAACTTTAC
>APFE030121667.1:0-23854 GCA_000404065.3 Pinus taeda | reverse complement strand
CCATCCACCTTCTTCAAGTTGCTTTCCTTTATCATCACCAGTCATGATCCTGCTTCGAAGTATGATATTCACATTTAGGTCCTCTTCGTGGGGTTCAGCCCTCATCATCTATAAGTTCTAGGTAGGATGCTGAGGCTGCGCCTTCCTCTCCTACATCTTGGCCATCATCACAAGACATTCTTCAATTGTGTGATCAAACTGAGTATAGTATTGACATGACGGTCATGTCTGATTTGTACACTCCCACACATAGTGTTCTGGAATTCCAAAATTGTAACAAATGACCTGCCCCCAACCTCTACCAAGTCCTCCTCCTCATCGGCCTTGTTCGTGCCGTTGATATCCTCCACTCGTTCCCCCAGCACCCTGATTTGAAGGCCGCATTTATGCTTGCATTCAATATGTAGGCATCCTTTCTATTATCACTTAGGTTGTTCCCTTTGACTCCCAAGGGAATACGACCAAGGTAACCACAAACCAGTCTTTGGACTACAGGTCCTAGCCTACCAACAGTCAGAGAGGGCTCTCTCTTCAGGATTTTAACTTGGTTCAAGGGGTGATTTTAGGCTAGATATGAGGCACATGGGTTTGATTTGATTTTGATTGATGGGGTGGTTGATCTTATTCAAACTGAGTTGACATGCAAAGAGTAAGAAGTTCAAACCATTGGGCATGGAGTCATGACTGTGAACTGAGGGGTGTTTTTTCTCTAGTAGAAGAGGGGAATATGGAGCAGGATAGCCACACATGGCACACTGATTTTATGCTAGAACAAGAGTGAAATGGAAGTTAGGGAACGAGAGGCAATTAAGGACCTCTCATCGAGCCAAAGAGGGAAAGTGGATGAGTGATATCTGGGAGCAATGAAGAATTCCCAGACAACATTCATATGTGAAAGGAACAGCTTAAACATGCCTATATCTTCTCAAGCAAGTGCGAAACTAACGAGAGCCCTTGAGACATCGAATTGAGCACAGAGGGCATGAAAAAACCCAATTCTGGTCTATTTCTTTTTTCCTGCAACTTAAGATTAATGATTACTATATTTGATCACATCTAGTATATAACTGATTACACACACAGTAGTCAGCATAACTCGTTATTGAACCATGAGCAAGCATGAGAATTCCATACCAATTTCTTCAGCCATTGAAAGCACAACCAGCCAGTTCAGATGCAAGCATTCCAACAATCTTTGATTACAGAAGTCTCAATATTTACAGTGTAGCTCACAAAATGAGAGATCAACCAAACAACCCACCAACCCCTCATTACATTGTTCACGGTTGTATTTATAGGAAAAATATCTACAACAAAGATCTGCTAGAAGATATTTTTTAGGAAATAAATGCAGTTAACCTAACTTGTCTTATAACTAATGAAAATATCTATCTAATGCTGCGTTGGGGGAAGGCTTTTCAAAATGTGGCTATTTGTCATCCTCTGGCATCTCTGCTTGTCCAATCTGCAATTACTACACCTTTCACTTCTTATCTGCACCTCTTAGTCGGTTCTGCTATTCTTAGGTGACTGTGATTCCCATTAAATCTGTTATGATTCAGTTTTAATGGCCTGTGACTCTGTCCTAATATGCACTGACTTGGTTTGGATGGCCTTTAATGCTTTCTCGGCTCTGATATGGTTGATCTGATACTCTTTGTCGCTTCACTGATACTCTTTGATTGAATCAGGGCTTCTTCCTCTCTCTGATGTGGTAAAAACTATTAAATCACTCATTTTCTATCCTTTCGCAGCAAAAATAGTCACTGAGAAAAAATATTCCCCATTTTGGCCTATTTCCCGTAGCGATGCGCGATTAGCGCTAATCGCGCATCGAAAACTGCCTCAGAATTTGATTACGGGCCTCCAAAGCCTCGATTTCGTGCTTGCACGCTTTCCTTTCGGCAGATGACGTCAGCGGTACAGTGGGTGATGTCAGTGGTACGACGGGTGACGTCAATAGTGGGACCTAGTACGGATGATGACGTCAGTAGGGTGACGTGGCAGGGTGATGTGGCAGGGTGATGTGGTAGGGTGATGCAGCAGTGTGATGCAACAGGGTAACGTAGCAGGGTGCAGCACAGTGGCAGGTGAGGTGGCAACATCGTCATGCGGTGAAGTGGCAATAGGGGAGGGCGGTAAGAGGTTTGCGTCAGACCACTTTTGGTATGGGGGCGGTATCTGTCAAGGGTGACCCGACGCAATGAAAAGCCGCAAAGTGTCCCGGTGTACGACGATGAAATCATCGACCATCGGGCACTATTGTGTTGTCATGTAAGGGCGCCTGATATGCATGAGGGCCGTCGGATATGGGAGAGATGATTCGACGGTGGACGGGAGGGGA
Organism: Pinus taeda; assembly: GCA_000404065.3. Classification (NCBI taxonomy): domain Eukaryota; kingdom Viridiplantae; phylum Streptophyta; class Pinopsida; order Pinales; family Pinaceae; genus Pinus; species Pinus taeda. The sequence continues at coordinate 21,510 of APFE030121667.1, read as the reverse complement.
AGATGAACGGGTTTTAAATAAAAAGCATACACGATAAACGTTCGATTATTCGCGGTGGTGGTGGGTTTTAGACTTTAGGTTTTGAGGGTTAAATGCGCGCTCAGGGTCATGGTTATTCATTGAACAAATATCAATGAAATCCAAAGGTTATGCATGCGTGGGGTGGGGTGTGGTTTGGTGTGCGGGGGAGGGGTTTATCATGGTTATTTATTTAACTAGAGGTTTAAATAAATCCCAAGGGAAACGAGTGTGGAAGGGCTAATACTAAGGCCCCAAATAGACCTAGTATTCCCCGGACTTTTATTTATTAGGCTATAGTTGCCATGGGGATGAATATTTAGTATTTTTGGGTTTTTTATATAGTTTTCACATAGTAGGGGATAGAGGAATGACTTGGGGAGCTAAATAATAAAGTTAGGAGTTAGTATGACTTGGTGGAGTGAAAATGTAGGGGAATGATGAATTTGTGCAAAGATTATTTTTACACAAGAAATGTGGCTTCTTTTCACTGAGCCAACTCAGATGTCAACTTAGCTTTTAAGTAAGAATGGAATGAAAAATGGACTTTTGGGCAGATCCCAAGGTCCTTGAGGGGATGTTAGTGAATGAGTTTGGGAAATAAGAAGGGAGGGGAGTTAGAGATGCCTTTCTTGATATGATCAACATGAGAAGGTGGCATAAAACTGTGATCTGGATAGATATGACACTTGAAAATATGAAATGGATCACATAGCTTTATTTCTGCAGCCACAAAACTACTTACCCAGCCTACTTTACCTAGCATTTTTTCTTCTTTTGGTTTGGGTGCACTTGAACTAACAAACCCAACTTTTCAACTTTTTTCTTTTATTTACTGTCCTCCTACCTATATCTACACTTATTCCCTCCAGGGGCTCAGATTAAGCTGTTGAGCACCCTTGCTTCTCTACCTATCTAAGAATCTGCCCAGATTAAGCTGTTTGGACAGATAATGATTCTCTATATTCTACAATAGGAAATTGAAACCTAGGGAGACCAAGATTAAGCTGTTTGGACCTCCCTTTAACCGAAAATTCTTGAAAAATGGGATAATTCCTCAAAATTGGAATACAGCAGAGGAACTTAGGCTGGCAGACTCTCATGGAGGCTTCTTTGGCCTAAGTATCAAATATGGAACATTGCAGCCTGCAGAGCATGACATATTTAGCATGTCAAAATGTCAATCATGAAAGATGAATAACTGTTATGAGCAGGAGGCTAACAGTGGCTCCACTTGGGGTTGGCATTTCCTTGTGAAAGGCCAAGAACAGTAAGTCAGAATGCCTTGATCTTCACTTGTTGTTGTACTCTAAAAAATTTCCTTTGCTGGTTGCTTTATTTATGAACATGACAGCAGACCTTGAAGAGCTTATGGCCTTCACTTCGGGCTTCAACTACAGCAAGCTTGCTGTCCAAACAAAAATTGAAATCCTACCTACCTACTCTAACCAGCACTTACTTTGTTGTTAAGTGAAATGAAATAACCAGTGCAGCCATTCAAGCATTATAAACATGAACGAGCTTTGATGCTTGTGCTTGCTGGCAGAAAAAACTGAGATCTTGAAATCTGATATGGCTTTGCTAATCTTTGAGAAGATTAGAAAACTGTTGACCTTCTTTGTTGAATCAAGAAACTGTACAAAAGGGTCCTGCAGCATATATACATTATTGCCGAACTGAATTGAAGAACTGTACAAAGGTTTGGGATCACTATCATGCCTTAGAATAGGGATATCATCCACCTTCTGATACTGAGGCACACAGCCTGCTAGTGGAGAAGAGCACCTCTTTACTTCATCATACCCCCTGTTGGCACACGCATCATATACCACCTGAACTGATATTTGCAATTTATTACAAGCAGGCTCATATGGCCTTTGACTGATCTGCACAGGCTGTTCCTTTTCTTCTTTGAAAACCTCAGATGGCTGAACATAAAGAGGCAGGGGATCCACTTGGATGACTTGATCATATGCTGTTGCTTCTAAGTCTTCCTCCTTCTGATACTTGATGGCTCTATGGGGCTGCAAAGCTAGAGGCAATATATTTTGAACACTGGTTTGGGCTTCCTCCAGATGATCCATATCAAGACTTGCTAATATTTTTTTATTAACTATATGATAGTTTTTCCTAATAAACTGAAAAGATTCGAAACAAAATGGTAAATTTCCTTCACTGAAATCAAAATTTTCTGCGCTTTCCTCCTTTACTACATAGCTGATATGGGCAGGCTGATCATTGCATTTAGGCTGTTGAGCCTAAACTTTTCTTTCTGCCAAAATAGGCTTTGATCCCTCTACAAGGCTGATTTGGTCATTGGGTTCATCATCATCATCATACTCATCATATTTTGGCAAGCAATTGAAAGAAGAGAAGATGTTATGTTCATATAGTATATCAGGAGATTGCTCCACCATGTATGGTTGTATGAATATGTCATCTGTTTTGTGGTAGATTTTTCATGAATGTCATTACTTTCCTATTGTAAAACAGATGTGTTCAGATGTTCTAAACTTTCCACTTTCATTGTGATCATTTCATCTGACCTTTGTAACCAACCATGAAGTCTTTCTTCTTGCTCTACTTTGCGGTTTTCCTCCCTGATTTTCAGATTTGCCTCTATGTCCACTGCCATGTCCTGCATTTGTTTCATAGTGGGGGGGCTCCTTTCTCTTAAATGGAATTATATTTCTGGGTCAAAAGCTCTCAGATAATGCACTAGAGCTAAATCAGGGGGAGGTCTAATATTCAAAGGCAGAGCATGATAAACTTGATTGAATCGATCATGAAATTGTTGAACATATTCACTTGGATTTTTTTTTAACTGATTATATTCTTCAATGAGCAAGAGGAAATTAAGTTTGATCGTCCATCTATCAAGGAAGAGCTTGGAAAACTGTTGAAGATTTGAGATGCTAGCCTTAGGCAATGCTTTAAACCAAGTCCTAACTTCGCTTTGCAAAGAAAGGGAAAACAGCCTGATACTAACATCCTCGTCCTATACTTCAAACATATTAAGATAATCTTCAAAGGCTTGTATATGCTTTTGAGCAGTAATACCATTCTCTCCATCAAATCTTGGGAGATAATCAGGATGATTTTTGGGCTGAGGATTGAGCACAGGAGGCAACACAAGAGGCTTATACCTGTCAGGAATTTTACGAGGCATGGGAGTATGTACAGGGATTGGCTGAATGAGCTCAATATGAACAAGGATAGCATGATTGGATTTGATATTTATTTCCTCCTTAGTTGTATGATGATTCTCAGCAGCTTTTAAAGGCTGCTGTTGTAATGTGGAAGGAGGCCTTTAAACAATATTTTCAAAGGGAAAGTTATGAAAATCGTTTTTAAAATACAATATACACAACAAAATTTTGTGGAAGAGAAAGAACATGACCTATTGGATAGTAGTCCAGGTCAATAGCCTGATCTGTCCATATATTTCTCTTGGGTTCATTTCTCTAGTGGAGTCTTTATTATGAGGATTATGTGGAGTCGCCAGGTGGATAAGTAAGTCAACTTTGAAGGGCCTAATCTCTGTCCACCACACAGATCAGGACTTAATATGCAACAAGAAGCAAAGTATTTTTTGATTTTTTGAGATTTTTGTGATTTTTTGAGATTTTTCAAAATAAGTTTAGGATTTGTTGGAAAGGCAAACTAATCAAAAATGGGTATTTACAGTAATGAACAGATGATTGTCCCCGGTAGAGTCTCGATTATGTTATCACTCAGGTTGTTCCCTTTGACTCCCAAGGGAATTCGGCCGAGGTAACCACAAACCAGTCTTTGGACTGCAAGTCCTAGCCTACCAACAGTCAGAGAGGGCTCTCTCTTCAGGATTTTAACTTGGTTCAAGGGGCGATTTTAGGCTAGATATGAGGCACATGGGTTTGATTTGATTCTGATTGATGGGGTGGTTGATCTTATTCAAACTGAGTTGACATGCAAAGAGTAAGAAGTTCAAACCATTGGGCATGGAGTCATGACTGTGAACTGAGGGGTGTTTTTTCTCTAGTAGAAGAGGGGAATTTGGAGCAGGATAGCCACACATGGCACAATGATTTTATGCTGGAACAAGAGTGAAATGGAAGTTAGGGAACGAGAGGCAATTAAGGATCTCTCATCCAGCCAAAGAGCGAAAGTGGATGAGTGATATCTGGGAGCAATGAAGAATTCCCAGACAACATTCATATGTGAAAGGAACAGCTTAAACAGGCGCAATTAAGAATGCATATTCATCACTGTTTCAGAGGAAAACATGGAAAGTTGCAAGAATTGAGCACATAGGGCATGAAAACCAATTCTAGTCTATTCTTTTTTCCTGCAACTTAGATTATGATATATATTTGATACATCTATGTATAAACTGATAAAGAAAGGGAGGGACAACTTATTGAACCATGAGTAAGCATGAGAATTCCATACCAATTTCTTCAACCACTGAAAGCACAACCAGCCAGTTCAGATGCAAGCATTCCAGCAATCTTTGATTACATTGTTGGCATTATGATGCATGTGTTGTACTTGATGGAAACCCTCTCATAAAAGATCATCTCACTTGTAAACATTCAGATGAATCTACAGAAGAAATATCAGATGTGACAGAGTGCATGGGTTACCGGACAGCAAAAAGGGATCAGATGACAGTTTACAGGTAAGCTTTGCCATCAAGTCCAAAGGGGGAGATTGTTGGCATTATGGCTAAAGTGTTGTCCTTGATGGCAACCCATTCAGGTGATAGATCACAGTACTTCAAGTCAGCAGCAGAGATTGATGATCAGCTATCAAATATTGAAGAAAATAAGGGGTACACAGGTACACCTTACAGAAGGTGCATACACGCAGGCCGGTGTTACATAAAGTGCGTACATACCCGCAGTTATCCCGTTCAAGAGGTGCGTACCCCCAGTTCACTTACTTCAAGGCATAGAAAAGCACACGTGGGGTTTCTTATGTTTAACTCTTGGTATTTAGCTGACGGAATTGTGTTATTATGGTTTTGGCCCGTGGTATTGATCCATGATTTGTGGAAGAGCTTGCCTATATAAAGCAAATGAGATCATTTCGCTTTAGCATGCTTTTTGGGTTGAATATCTTAAGAAGCTAGATCTGAAATTCTAGTGATGGGTTATGAGAGATAGCTAGATCTAAATCAAGGAGAAACATGAGAACTACAAGTCGGATCTACTAATGGGTTGATATTTCCTGGGCGCATGTTCAGATCTGTAGATCTGACAGTCTGGGTTATTCTTGAAGTCTTGAAATTATCTATATCTGTAGGTACACAAGTACAGTGAAAGAAAAGTGTGGAGATACGCAGGCACAAAAGCGCTGCAGATGCGCAGATACGCAGTCCCAGAAGCGCTGCAGATGCGGAGGGGCGCAGGCAGTTCATTGGACACAGAGCGCACGTACGCAGGAAATTTGTGAGGCAAAGTGTGCACGTACACAGGGAAGCAGTTGGAAACAGTGCGTACTTATACGCAGCTGTTATATGGGTGAAGCTGCGTACTTATCATGAAATCTACTTAGTTATCCATGTTTATCATTGCTTTGTTCTGGGTTTTGAAGTGATGTCTGATTTCTGGTATTAAGTTCTGATAACAGTAGTGATTGATTAAATGTTTATACATTGATGGATGAATGGATCGGGTTCTTAATGACTCATCTTTATGTAATCTAATGGACAAGATTTGGCTGATGACTCACTTGTATATGTATTGATCTAGTGCTTGGGTAATTCAGAAGATTCTTTATGTGCTTCAATGTTGTTGTTGGGTCCAGTATGAAAATTGGATGAAACGTGGCCTTTCAGATTATGTGTTGCGCTTCAGTGTATCCAGTATGAAAATTGATGAAACGTGGTACCTGGAGGAGAGAAGATTGTAGGCCAGCGCCTATGTACTAGTACTTAAGCAAGTACAAAAGAAAAGGGGAATCTTTGGAGCATTGTAGGAGGTAGAAGCCTGCATACTAGTAAATGGATCGACTAGTACAAGAGCAAAGGGGGTTGTAGCTCCCATATTGGTATAAGACTGCACCAGTACAAATATTATAAAAGGATTTTCTTATTAAGAAGAAGATTGAGATGACTTGCAGCAGGTGGTTTTCTCCTGCATTGGGTTTCCACCTTATACCATGGCGTTCATGTGTGTGCCTTATGTGTGATGATCTATTCTATGTTACTGCATCTGTTAACTGATAACATGGTTGATAATGTTCTAGGGCACTCATTGAAGATCAATTAACTTAATCATAAGAAGTTGTGAAAGTAGCATATATGAATCAGAGTTTGGAAATGAAAACGTTTTATTAATGTAATAATACTGATTCACCCCCCCTCTCTCAGTATTATTTCCAACAATTGGTATCAGAGCAGGTCCTTTGATAGAACCTTGATCACTTGAAGGAGATCCGTGGAACAATGGGAAAGAAGCTTAAGAAGAAAGCACCAAAGAAGAAGAAGTCATCTCAGAAGAACTGTGACAATGGGAGAATCGATTGGGGATTAGGCATAAGAAGCTCTTCAAATTTAGAATCATCATCAGGTATGAATGTGTTATCTTTTGATGTTCCACCTATATTTCCTTGTGAAAGAGATGGAAGTGATAGTGAAACTACTATGTGTGAACAAGAAGGATATCAAATAGAGGCAAAATTTAAAAGGACGATAGACAAAATTAGAGATCAACAAGATCTATTGAACAAAAGGGAATGTGACCTCAAAGAACAAGCTACCAAACTGAAGGCCCAACTAGAAGAAGGAAACAAGGTAAGAAAACTACTCAAGGACAAGGAAGACCAATGTCAAAAATTGCAGCATGAAGTGACATCATTAAGAAAAGAAGTCAGCGAAAGAAGCACAACCATCAAGAAACTCAAAGATATATCCAGCTACTATGAAAATCTTGAAGCTACAATCCTCTCACTAAAGGGAGATCTTGAAGAATCAAGGAAGAAAAATGAAGATCTACATCAAGCAATTGAAAAACAAGACAATGAAGTCATCAGCCTAAAATCCCAGCTGGAATGTGCCTTCCGAGTTCATCAAATGCAGCAGGATCTGAATGAAAAACAAGAAAAGGAGATTCTCAAACTAAGGGAACAAATGGAAGAAGGAAGAAAAGCTGAAGAAGATTTGAAAAAGAAATCTCTTGAAAAGGAAGAACAGCTTCAGGTTGAGGTAAATATCTTGAAAGGTAAAATAGAAGAAAAGGATAAGCTTTTACGATTTCAAGATAGCTCTAAAGTCTTGGATGATATTCTTAGTAGTCAAAGGTCTCCTGCTATAAAGAATGGTCTTGGTTTCCCTGAATCTGTTGAAGGTGAATCTAGTTCACAAGGTGAGGCAAGGAACTCTAAAGTGATCAATGAAGAAATGAAAGATCAATCTCATCATCAACCAATGAAAGAGATTCCTCAAAGAAAATCCTTTACTCCTCCCATGAATAATGTTGAATGTTATGTATGTCATAATCTTGGACATGTTGCAGCTAGATGTAGAAGAAGAAGGGCTCAAGACCATTATGCAGAAAGATCATCACATTCAAGGTACTTTAATGGATATTGCTTTGCTTGCAATATGTATGGTCACAAAGCTGCTGATTGCTACAAATGGAATATGAAACATATAAGATGTTATGCATGTAACAAGCTTGGAGATATAGCCAAGAATTGCAGAAACAAAGTATGGGCATCATATCAAAAGGAGAAAATGTCATCATCACGCTTGAAGATATGGAAGAAAAAGGAAGTACAGTCAGAAAAAGGCGGCACAACACAACGTACAGACATACCAGAATCAGAGGGAGCTGAAAGTACAAAACTTCAGTGTTCTGAATCTCATATGCAAACTCGATAAAGGGAAGTTGCGTATATACGCGAGTTGGATACTGCACAATCGCTTATATGATTGTTTGAAGAAAGGCAGTAGGGAAAGTGAAGTGAATCTATGAAGTATGATCTCTTGAGCACAAGATCAGATCTGGGAATCTGAGGATTGTTAATTGGGTTCTAATTAGAGGTACGCAGACCATTCACTGTGAAAATTCGGGCGTACGCAGGTGATACACAGTGGAAGTGCGAGGATACGCAGCAAAAGCACAGTCGCAGTGCGTATGTACATGGTGTAACAAAAGAACACATGCAGACGGACGTGGAAAAATAGAAGAAGAGGTGCGTAGCATGATCGGAGGTACGCGGTGCGATATAAGGATAACCTGCGGAGGTACATAGAAGTACGTGGCGCGATAGAAGCAACAGGTGCGTGAGGTACGCGGCCCAACTGATGGCACAGGTGCGTGGGTGCGCACTGTAGTAGAAGGTTGTCTACGTGAGTATGCAAAAGCATAGAAGGTAAAGTGCATGGCTACGCGGGACAGATAAACAAAAACTGCGTACCTGTCTTAAGGCATTTATTGACTTTTCTTGCTGATAAGATCTAACAGATGGAACCAGTTTAGGGGGAGCAGATGTTTTTAATGCATTGTTGGCATTATGGTTAATAGTCCTTGGTGATGATATCTATATGATTCATCTTGCTACGGTTATGAGTTGTTCACGTAATTCTTGGATCAGATTTGTGGTTGGTTCTTGCATGGAGTCCTTATTGTTCTTGGCACATATATGGATGAGGATTGTTGGCTGGATACATGGGTGATTATTCAAAGTTTCATGATGATGAGTTCCTACCTATATGACGAAAGGTTGTTTTGTATATGTTCCAAATTGATGATATGGTATTTCTCTCATATGTGAGAATGTTAATGATTCAAAAGGATGAGTTGATGAGGACATACCTTGATGATTCATGCACTAATGCAAGTTGTTGATCCAGTTGTTGTTGACAGATACTATGAAGCAGATCATACAGTGTTGTTGTTGATATTTATCTTAGGTGATTGGTCTTTTCTCATGATGTAATAGTGTGTCTCTATTGCAGTCATCTCTTCAGGTCATGTAACGACCTATGTTGGTTTCCCCACTATACCTGGGATGAATAATGTTATCATATGTAAACTTTTGGTGTATCACCATTATGATGGGTGATGGATGTATGTATTGAGTCTTTTGGTGATAGGAAGGTCATTTATGATATATAGAGCCATGTTCTTCTTGTAGAACATCTTTTTGCAGTCAGGGGGAGCTTGAGCATGAACAACACTATATAGCAGAGCAAACATCTCAGCTTGTTCTCAGAAAGAGCATTATCAGATTGGAGCACCATGGCATATACAAAGGGGGAGTTCATTCAGAGACTTCAGCAGATCTAGTTTATAGTCAAGCAGAGCATGTTCTTAGGGGGAGCATAACCCTTTGCCCTTGTTGTCAAAGGGGGAGAGTGATTTGGTGTTGTTGCCATCAAGTCCAAAGGGGGAGATTGTTGGCATTATGATGCATGTGTTGTACTTGATGGCAACCCTCTCATAAAAGATCATCTCACTTGTATACATTCAGATGAATTTACAGAAGAAATATCAAATGTGACAGAGTGCATGGGTTACCGGACAGCAAAAAGGGATCAGATGACAGTTCACAGGTAAGCTTTTCCATCAAGTCCAAAGGGGGAGATTGTTGGCATTATGGCTAAAGTGCTATCCTTGATGGCAACCCATTCAGGTGATAGATCACAGTACTTCAAGTCAGCAGCATAGATTGATGATCAGCTATCAAATATTGAAGAAAATAAGGGGTACGCAGGTACACCTTACAGAAGGTGCATACACGCAGGCCAGTGTTACATAAAGTGCGTAAATACCTGCAGTTATCCCGTTCAAGAGGTGCGTACCCCCAGTTCGCTTACTTCAAGGCATAGAAAAGCACACGTGGGGTTTCTTATGTTTAACTCTTGGTATTTAGCTGACGGAATTGTGTTATTATGGTTTTGGCCCGTGGTATTGATCCATGATTTGAGGAAGAGCTTGACTATATAAAGCAAAGGAGATCATTTGGCTTTAGCATGCTTTTTGGGTTGAATATCTTAAGAAGCTAGATCTGAAATTCTAGTGATGGGTTATGAGATGTAGCTAGATCTAAATCAAGGAGAAACATGAGAACTACAAGTCGGATCTACTAATGGGTTGATATCTCCTTGGCGCATGTTCAGATCTGTAGATCTGACAGTCTGGGTTATTCTTGAAGTCTTGAAATTATCTATATCTGTAGGTACACAAGTACAGTGAAAGAAAAGTGTGGAGATACGCAGGCATAGAAGCGCTGCAGATGCAGAGGGGTGCAGGCAGTTCATTGGACACAGAGCGCACGTACGCAGGAAGTTTGTGAGGCAGAGTGCGCACATACGCAGGGAAGCAGTTGCAAACAGTGCGTACTTATACGCAGTTGTTATATGGGTGAAGCTGCGTACTTCTCATGAAATCTACTTAGCTATCCATGTTTATCACTGTTGTGTTCTGAGTTTTGAAGTGATGTCTGATTTCTGGTATTAAGTTCTGATAACAACAGTGACTGATTAAATGTTTATACATTGATGGATGAATGGATCGAGTTCTTAGTGACTCATCTTTATGTAATCTGATGGACTAGATCTGGTTGATGACTCACTTGTATATGTATTGATCTAGTGCTTGGGTAATTCAGAAGATTTTTTATGTGCTTCAATGTTGTTGTTGGGTCCAGTATGAAAATTGGATGAAACGTGGCCTTTCAGATTATGTGTTGTGCTTCACTGTATCCAGTATGAAAATTGATGAAACGTGGTACCTGGAGGAGAGAATATTGTAGGCCAACGCCTACGTACTAGTACTTAAGCTAGTACAAAAGTAAAGGGGAATCTTTGGGGCATTGTAGCAGGTAGCAGCCTGCGTACTAGTAAATGGATCGGCTAGTACAAGAGAAAAGGGGGTTGTAGCTCCCGTACTGGTATAAGACTGCACCAGTCAAATATTGTAAGGATTTTCTTAAGAAGAAGATTGAGATGATTGCAGCAGATGGTTTTCTCCGCATTGGTTTCCACCTTATATCATGGTGTCTGTGGTGGCCTTTGTGTGATGATCTATTCTATTTTACTGCATCTGTTACTGATAACATGGTTGATAATGTTCTAGTGCACTCATTGAAGATCAATTAACTTAATCATAAGAAGTTGTGAAAGTAGCATATATGAATCAGAGTTTGGAAATGAAAAAGTTTTATTAATGTAATAATACTGATTCACCCCCCCCTCTCAGTATTATTTCCAACATACAAAAGTCTAAATATTTACAGTGCAGCTCTCAAAATGAGAGATCAACCAAAAAACCCACCAACCCCTCATTGCACTGTTCAGGGTTGTATTTATAGGCAAAATATCTACAACAAAGATCTGCTAGAAGATCTTTTTCAGGAAATAAATGCAGTTAACCTAACTTGTCTTATAAGTAATGAAAATATCTATCTAATGCTGCGCTGGGGGAAGCTGTTTCAAAATGTGGCTATTTTTCGTCCTCTGGCAGCTCTGCTTGTCCAATCTGTAATTACTGCACCTTTCACTTCTTATCTGCACCTCTTAGTCGGTTTTGTTGTTCTTAGGTGACTGTGATTCCCATTAAATCTATTATGATTCGGTTTTAATGGCCTGTGACTCTGTCCTGGTATGCATTGACTTGGTTTGGATGGTCTTTAATGCTTTCCCGGCTCTGATATGGTTGATCTGATACTCTCTTTCGCTTCACTGATACTCTTTGATTGAATCGGGGTTTCTTCCTCTCTCTGATGTGGTAAAAACTATTAAATCGCCCCATTTTTTCCCTTTCACGGTAAAAACAGTCGCTGAGAAAAAATATTCCTCATTTTGGCCTATTTCTCGTAGCGATGCGCGATTAGTGCTAAGCGCTAATCGCGCATCGAAAACTGCCTCAGAATTTGATTCTGAGCCTCCGAAGCCTCGATTTTGTGCTTGCGCGCTTTCCTTTCGGCGAATGACGTCAGCGGTACGGCAGGTGACATCAGTGGTATGGCGGGTGACATCATCATAACGTCAGCAGTGGGACCTAGTACAGATGATGACGTCAGCAGGGTGACATGGCACGGTGACGTGGCAGGGTGACGTGCAGGGTGACACAGCAGGGTGTAGCACAATGGCAGGTGAGGTGGCAGCATCGTCATGCAATAAAGTGGCAACAGGGGAGGGCGGTAAGCGGTTTGCGTCGGACCGCTTTTGGTACAGGAGCAGTATCTGTCAGGGGCGGCCCGACGCAATGAAAAGCCGCCAAGTGTCCCGGTGTACGATGATAAAACCATCCACCATCGGGCACTATTATGCCGTCATGTAAGGGCGACCGATATGCATGAGGGCCGTCGGATTTGGGAGAGACGATCCGACGGTGGATGGGAGGGGAAGATGAGCGGGTTTTAAATAAAAAGCGTACGCAATAAACGTTTGATAATTCGCGGTGGTGGTGGGTTTTAGACCTTAGGTTTTTAGGGTTAAATGCGTGCTCGGGGTCATGGTTATTCATTGACCAAATATCAATGAAATCCAAAGGTTATGCATGCGCGGGGTGGGGTGTGGTTTGGTGTGTGGGGGAGGGGTTTAGCATGGTTATTTATTTAACTAGAGGTTTAAAAAAATCCCAAGGGAAACGAGCGTGGAAGGGCTAATACTAAGGCCCCAAATAGACCTAGTATTCCCCGGACTTTTATTTATTAGGCTATAGTTGCCATGGGGATGCATATTTAGTATTTTTGGGTTTTTTATATAGTTTTCACATAGTAGGGGATAGAGGAATGACTTGGGGAGCTAAATAATAAAGTCAGGAGTTAGTATGACTTGGTGGAGTAAAAATGTAGGGGAATGATGAATTTGTGCAAAGATTATTTTTACACAAGAAATGTGGCTTCTTTTCACTGAGCCAACTCAGATGTCAACTTGGCTTTTAAGCAAGAATGGAATGAAAAATGGACTTTTGGGCAGATCCCAAGGTCCTTGAGGGGATATTAGTGAATGAGTTTGGGAAATAAGAAGGGAGGGGAGTTAGAGACGCCTTGCCTGATCTGATCAACATGAGAAGGTACCATAAAACTGTGATCTGGATAGATATGACACTTGAAAATATGAAATGGATCACATAGCTTGATTTCTGCAACCATAAAACTACTTACCCAGCCTACTTTACCTAGAATTTTTTCTTCTTTTGGTTTGGGTGCACTTGAACTAGAAAATCTAACTTTTCAACTTTTTTCTTTTATTTACTGTCCTCCTACCTATATCTACACTTATTCCCTCCAGGGGCTCAGATTAAGCTGTTGAGCACCCTTGCTTCTCTACCTATCTAAGAATCTGCCCAGATTAAGCTGTTTGGACAGATAATGATTCTCTATATTCTACAATAGGAAATTGAAACCTTGGGAGACCAAGATTAAGCTATTTGGACCTCCCTTTAACCGAAAATTCTTGAAAAATGGGATAATTCCTCAAAATTGGAATACAGCAGAGGCACTTAGGCTGGCAGACTCTCATGGAGACTTCTTTGGCCTGAGTATCAAATATGGAACATTGCAGCCTGCAGAGCATGACATATTTAGCATGTCAAAATGTCAATCATGAAAGATGAATACCTGCTATGAGCAGGAGGCTAGCACTTTCCATGATTAGTTCATATCTCCGACAATGTCATTCATCGTGGCCCACTGATTTGCAGAAATCACAAAACAATTATTGTGGCATCTATACAAATTTTTGCAGCAAATGAAAATTGTTTGTTACATGTTTTCTGGCTACTTGACAAATACCGCACCATAGCACGAGCCGCACACTTGGTCCTGCCCTCCTATGATATAATTTGCGAATATAGAGCAGTGATATTTATCATGCCCCTGGTTTTTACACTTGAGACACCAAACTTCTTTGCGTACCTCTGGGAAAGCCGCTTTTTCCTTTTTCAAGCTCTACAACTCCAAGCAAAGGTTCTGCAACTCCATGTGAATCTATTGAACTCCTAAAGAAGCATCTTGAATAGGAGTTTCATGTAGTCTCATCACATTTCCAGAGCTTCCCACTAAGTTCCTACTTTTGTTGTGATAAAGCGACCCTTAGGTGTGGCAGGAGCGAGGCTACAAACCATTTGCAGTGCTACCTATCCGTGATATTCATATTAGCTTTGCGGATCTGGCACTTCAACCTTTGATCTAATTCCCAGGGCATTTTTCTAGGCCTCATCATGATTTCCTTGAATCCAATTACTGACTACGATTCAGACTTAGGCTTATCAAATTCTTTTTTGAGACTGATCTGAGTGTCTGCTAATGATGCCAATGGGTTATTGTTGTAGTACTTAATGTACCATGTTAGCGTGCAATCCTGCAGAGTGGAGACTAATTGTACCTTATTTATATTATCATTTGTAAGTTTTTTTTTGTCCACATAGCCTTTGCAAAAAACCAAAACTGATCTGGATCCTCACTTCCTAAACCCTTGAAAACTAGCAACTTCATCGTATTTGACATGTTTATCAAAGGCGGAGGTGGTAGCAGTGTGGGTGAAGGTGTATGTTGTGGAGGTGAAGGTGTAGGTGGTGTGTGCATATGAGTTATCCATGAAAAACCATGCCTTGTCAACTAGATAGCGCTCTACGATGAAGCTTGTGTCGTTCCCTCGTTGTCACTTGAAGGAGGTCCAATCAATGCACTATATTCAAGACCTGTTCTTCCTTGATTTCTAAAGCTTCATCTACTTCATGTAGATCCAAACAAAAAGTTAATGGCATAACCCTCTTTTCACACAAGAGCATATTAATCCAAGTATTCAAAGATCTCAAGTGCTTACCTCACAATCCCTTGAAGAAGCGTCACTCTGCTTCGTTGTAACTGACTGAGGTATCAACTGCAAACTCTGTAGCAAATTCTCTAATGACTTGATCAAGCCAATGATCAACTACATGCACGATCTTATCTTCAGAAGCTTCTAACCTCCGCACAAGCTTCGGGGTCCACACTATTGGACCGTCAAGCCTCCACCTTCCTTGGTCATCTACCAATTTAGCGATACACTCATATAGTTTGATCAGGAAGGTGCAGAAGAAGATCTCATGTATTCCTATGTACAAATATATGTCTAACCATTGTTCTTTTGTCAGGTGTATATTATTTTTTTCTTGCGCCACGAATTCATGGATATTTCTATTGAACCACTTCTCAATTTCCTTCTTGGTTGAATTCTAGTGATGCGACATCACACATCTCTTTATGAAGATCCTTGTCCTAGCAATGGAACCATTTGTTGGCTTAGGGGGTCCTAGCCCAAGTTTAGAGTTATTTACGCCAAACAAATCCCTACACTACTGGCCCTTTTGACATCAATCTGTGGTGCGTGGACTGAAGTCTCACCCGAAGTAATATGGGGGGATGCTGGAACCAAGTTTCCGCACCTAGAGATCAGTGCGATGTCTTTTTGGTGACCTAGATTTTCCTTCATGTAGACCTCTATGCTTCAGTAGCTTATTGTTGTAACTTCCTCTAACCAGACTCTAGATCTCCCCGAAGGTCTACGATTGGCTTTTGTGGACCCAAAACAGGGGAATTAGGTACTTACGCACAACATAGGTTACTCTTAGACCATTATTTGCTTATATCTACCTAAGTGTTTGGTAACATTAATAGAATGTGTTATAATATTCATGTAATTACTTAATATGAATTGAGTTAAGATAAAAATTTATAATAAGTAAAGTCACACATCAATACATCACTATTTCATAAAACCATTATTTATCACACCATAAAGCACATTAACACATAACAAAAGATAATAGATAAAAAAACAGGAATTTTTGCAACAATATTCTTTATTGATATCCATTTAAGCTTATAGACTCAAGACTTTCCTACACACTCAACTACAAGGGTCCGTGCATTGAGCTGTGGACACTACTCTAGGCCTCTACACATTCAGCTGTAGAGCCTTTCCCTCCTCTAAGAATTATACTTTTGTGCTAGACTTCTTTGCTCGTACCCATAGAAAACTTCTTCGTTGCCTTAGACTCTCTAAGACACACGTATTTATACAATACCATGGTCTACTGACCATGGGTAGATCTTCAAAAGCCAACTCAAGTTACATAAAAGAAGGGTAAAACCCTTTTTGACTCTTTAACTAACTACGCGCTCCGCGACCACAACTTGTGGATACTTTACATATTTTTACATAAAAACTTGGGCTTTACTAACCAATGGGACCCCATCCCAATATCTTCCCTATTTATTCTCCTTCTTCATCATCTCGTCATGACTTAATAATGTACTATTTCTTGCAATTCACTCATGACAGGAGGTCATCAATTTGAAAAATCCTTATACTAATATGATGAATTATTATCAATGAACTGAACTCGGGACTAGTGACAGGCTGGGAGAGAAGGCGCAGTAACTATGCATTGCATAGTTTTAGGTGACAAGGAGAGAGCTTGATCCCTGAGACTATGTAGAGCACAGCTTAGGCTTCACCGAGGAACTTGTTAGCATATCCCCCATTGGGGATAAAAATTGTGGAGAAGCCATTGAGAGTCAGGATTGCGCAGTTCAAGAAAGTAGTGTATCGTGCGGGATGAGGCCCTGAGAGGTTAATTCTATGTAGTTTTTAGAGGCAAGGGGGATCGGGCAATGGAGAGACCTGGAGGACAAATCTATGTAGTTCTTGAGTACATTGAGCTATAGATGATGGAAGGACACTAGAGGACACATATCTATAGTTCTGGAGGCCAAGGAAACCTGGGATCTCTACACATTGTGAGGTTCGAGTAGGAAAGGGGAAAAGCTTGAGAACTGAAACTATGAAGTGCACAGTTCAAGGAAGACTAGGAGGCACAACTCTACAATTATGAGGGTCAAGGAACTCTGTTGGGCTTTGGGATTGTGTAATACAACAACCCTAGAGAACAGTGATTGTGAAATGTACAGTTCTAGGTAGCAAGGTCACATAAATGAGAGCTAAGACTAGGTAGTCCATAGCTCACTCAGGGCCCAGTGAAGCTGAGTTTCTTGGTTGGGAAGATTTTATGAAAATGGCTAAGTGCGGGAGGAATATAGACTTGTGATGAACTTGAACTCATGATCACACACACAACATACTTCTACGACATGACAACATAGATCACTAGAACAACAAACAAAGAATTACCCTCTATGCAATAGTCTCATGAAAAGAAGTGACAAGTGCAACACTTGAGATAGACTTTAGGATGAACGTGGTGAAACTTGTGCAACAATGCTCAAAACATTATGTACGAGCATGATAGGTGTTTACATGGATAGGAAAACTCATATACACAAATACCAACCTTTGCAACCACCAAAAAGGTTAACAAACATGAAAAAACAATCAAATATGCCAGAAGACAACAATTATTCTGACAAGAAAAAGGGTTCAAAGGACTTGGGAAAGCTCATGAAATGAGCTTACGTGTTTGCAATAATCAAGGGAAAGACTAAGGAAGGCTTTGAAATTTGAGTGCAAGCCAAGATTTTGGAGGGTTTTGCAGCTGCCACAACACTCCTTCAAGTACTAGTGCATGCTTCAATAACTAAATCATTGCCATTTTTGCGTGTCTCATTATCATTCGATGGTCCCATGTGATTTTCTCCACTTTCTTCAACAACTTTGGTAAGTAAATTTCTATACATGATCAATGCAAGGTGTTTGGAAAATAACCCTTCAACGTTGAATCCTTGGGTGGATTTAGCCTCAACAAAATTAAAGGGATTAAGTAGCTCAAACAATTCCATAATGTGAACAAAATCATTCATAGTAATTTCTCCAAATTTAAATGGAAGTGTTATACATTACTTATTTTTCTTTCTCTCAACTAAAATAAGCCAAGGTTGATAATATTTGCAAGCCTCTGCAATAAAATATCTATCCAAAACAAACTTGGGTGCTAATATAGGTTTATATTGAAACTTGTATATTCTTATGAGAGTATGGTATTATTTTTCCTTAATATCCCCTTTCCCCATAAGAACTTCTATGATTTTAAGGATATTCTCTAGGGCTCCTACCCTATTACTAGATGGCTAAATTATTTGAAAAAAAGGTCCATAACTTGAAAAAATGGTAGTAATCCTTATGCCTTTGGAGGATATGATACCATAATTGCATTATCCCCATGTCAAGATCCAAACTATTTTTTTGGACTAGTCCATGGAATGAATTGTAAGAACCAATGGAAATTACTAGGTAGGTTGCCATAAAGAATCAATGACTCTTGAACAAATTAGCTAACTAAAAGGAAATCTCATTTCAAATGAATTTATCATATTAAAATATGATATACTTTCTAAAAGAACAATAGAGTAACTATAGAACTAACTTGGGTAGATTAGCAGTAGTTTCATGTCCCATGACCTCAAAAAGAAACTAGGAACAAACTCTATAATGCTCGATAAGTATAGATATATTGATAAAAGATAGACTAAACAAGTTCTTCGTACAATGAAAAATAATTTAAAATGATATTCATTTAGCCACTATGGAGTCCAGAAAAGCATAATATTTAAACAACTTCAACTTCTTAGTGGGATCTAGTAGCTTTAATATATTCCTGAAAACCTTATGTGTTAATGGAATTGGATTCTTGTTAAGGAAAATATTAATGGTTCTAGTTTTTGCACTGAATTGAGTAGCACACCCAATAACAATTTATCCGATGTAAAAAATTTCTAGGACATATATAATATCTTCCAACCCCATGCTCCAAATATTACTACTTTTCTTCTCCTATGGGGGGGAATTTAAATTCCATTGACATGCATCTAACCATTGGAAGTTCTTGTCTTGACAAGCCAATGAGTTTTCCATATCTCCACAAATTGTCTCCATCTTCCCTTTGGTCACCATCTTTCTCATTTCTCTAATGTACCTAGGAATCCATGATAGGTAAATAAGGTTGTGATGGAACTCTTAATTGTTAAATCCTTATTTTATGGTAGCATTTAGCAAGATGCTATTTCTTCACCAACCACCTTAATTATTCCACCCAAGAATGATTATGGGAAGTTAATAACTTACTACAAGTATTTAAGAGGTGTGATGGTAGGTAATTCACATGGTTCAATATCTAGCACCTCTTTTTACCTTGAGGATTTAAGTTTCTTAAATGAGATTTCAATTAGCCTCAAAAGGAGTGAACAATTGATTTCCACTAAGTATAGAATAATGATGGAAAAGCAACATTTGTAGAATATTGTGTATAGAAATTTGATAGGTGTGGGAGATCGGTTATGTAGAGAAAAGGATAATCGAAAAGTTGAACTATGTGGAAGATGCACTGTGCAGATGTTGCAGGTGGGAACACACTAGGGTCTTGGCTTGAAAAACCCAATAGAGCAGAGGGCATACAACAGTAATAAATGTGTAGACAAACAATCTAAATGCTTAAACTATTGAACTAGGAAGAAGTGGTATTACCCAAAGGTCCTACATTTGGGGTCGATCCCGCAGGGTCCAAACCCTCTACTTCTTCCGATGCCTTTAAAACCTGTAACTTATTCAAGAAAATCATATACAACAGCAGTAATAGAAATCATGTTCATTATATATGTGTTAGATCATATAATAAAATGATAAATTACGCATTAATATAATATTTATAAGAAAATCACAACATGGATCAACGCATAAACACGATAAATATCTGGAACAAAACAAGATTTTTTATTGATGTAAGCTAAATGAAAGGTGGAAAACTACAGCCTGAGTCTTCCTCCGGCTCCAAGCAGAACTGTCCTCCAGATTTGTCTTGTCCCGGCCTCAGCAACCTTCCTCCATCGATACACACAAGGATGTCATAAGAGGGATGAAGGACATCTCAAAAGAGGAAACAAATGTTTCCTATAACTTGGGAGTGTAGGAGGCAAAAGGAGTTCTTCAGACTCGGTCAGGGATCAATCAACTATAATATCAATATCTCCTCCCTTCTCCCCTTAGGCCTTCCCATGGAGGTTTATTTATACTTCTCCAAATTAGTTTTTTTAGTTGGGAAAGAGTTGGGCCACGGGGTATAGTAGTTGAGTAATAGGTAAAACCCGTAAACTCCGCCCAAATTTAAGGATATTATTTATTTTTTAGTGTTTTAACACATATATACGGGTTGGGTATATATTGACCCGTGTGTACATGCTTTTAACACAGGGAAAAGTAGCATATGGGAAATAAAACATTGTTTTTAGAATTTGGACCAAGTCTGGAAAGGAAGGGTTTCCCTAGGCCATAACCAGAGCATCAAAACTACCAAGAGTGGTAAATAGTGCTATAACAGATGCCCCCGAATATATGAGGTTAGAAGGGGCACATGGTGGCCAAAATGTATTAAGTGTGTAGAAGGAATCATGCCGAGACCGGAGAGGAGTTCATCAAAATTCAGCATTTCAAGCCAATGAAAGAGATCAAAAAGAAACTGTTATCTCAAGCAGGCATACCCATGCTCAAATATAATAAAGCATATCCGCATTTCAATTACAAAAGCGGATCCAATATGCATACAAGTATAAGGGAACTGAGAATACACAGTGGATCATCTAATCATATCCAGATAAGTACATGTCTCAATATCACATATAAAGAACTGATGAATGACGCTGAAGTAGGAAGATGATCACTAAAGTCATAAATTTGATCCAATAAAGTACCAAATCAAATGATGGAACAAATGGTACTACACTACAATTCGGGTGCCAACATATAGGATGTCATTATAAGGAACTGCAACATATAAGGTGGATGGTGTCAACTAGCAGAAACATGAGAAACTAAGAAGTGAACCAATAAATGTTGATGTAAACCTGAGGTCCTCACCAATCGCCGTGGTACATTTCTACACAATAGGAAAAAATGATCTGAAGTCAACCATGTGAGAAATTGCTTGATTAGCAGTCATTGTTGTATACCATTAACAAATGTGAGACTACTTACCAATAATGATGATGAGAGTCAAGGTGCCCAGTACAATCTAATAAGTGCGAATGAATGAGTTGTAGTCAAAAACTTCAAAGAATCTATCAATTAGGAGACAATGATATTTTCCCACTATCAATAGTGAAGGATTCTACCACTGATGACAACAAACCCTAAGGTACTATGAAATGGACTCTTGATCTTCTTCCCAGAGCAATCAGTTGAAGTCGATGGGAAAAGATCTGCTAGAAGGAAGGCATTAAGATATCCTTCATCAATCCAATGCGAGTGTAACCCATAGGCCAATAATGTTGAAGGAATCAGATGAATAAAGATGTAGTAAACCAACCGAAGCACATTTCCAGCATACACAAGATGTATCTAGTGCACAACAGAAACCCTCTAAACCAACAAATAATGAAAGCTGACAGAGAGGCAAGGAATCCACCAATAGGGTCAAATGGAAACCAAGGCACTACGCAAATCCCAATGTGTGATAATGAAAGCTAACGTTGAACACAAGGGAAACCACTCAGTCAAAGACCCATGATACTGATCGATGCTGAGCAAAAGGTGATCTATCAATAATGAAAATAGGGCTAGGG